>NW_019167882.1:14936323-14989846 GCF_002303985.1 Durio zibethinus | reverse complement strand
GATTTCAATGTGTTTGGTTGGGGAGAATTTTTTTGTTTTTCGTTTCTTTCTCCTTCTTTCCCGGTAAACAACAAGGGGCTGTAAAATTAATTAACAGAGCCTAAAACGTGGTCGATTACTGTAATGGCTGATTTTCTTTCCCTTAAACATTTTTCTTGTCAACTTGCTAGAAAATTCCTTCAATAACTAGCGCACATACATTAAGGGTTTGGACCTTGAAGCACAAGCTCTAGTTGCATGTTAATGTTCTGCCAATTAACTTTTCTGTTACCTCCAAGACCATATGACATGTTATTGAAAGATAAAAATTTACGTGCTTGAAAGTTGATACTGAAAATATAGAATTACGATTGGATTACTGCAATGGAAGATTTTAGGAATTTTTATTAAAAAGAAAAGGGTGAAATTTATTTGATGTAATAAATTTTTGATTATGAAGATTGCTGGGTAAAGATTCTAAATTCGAGATGCAATGCTTTTAAGTTTGACCATATGGTTTTTCATTTTTGTAAAATTTATGTTCATTTTATTTTGGGTTGGGGTGCAGGAATTACAAGACAGTGTGGCAAAGTCAAAGGATTCTAATGAAAAGATGATAATGATTAGGAAGGAGATAGTGGACTTCCATGGCGAGATGGTTTTGTTAGAGAATTATAGCGCCCTTAATTACACAGGTACTCCACCTTTTCCTTTGTTCGCTTCTTCTGTTTGTTTAATCAAAGATATTGCCACTTGCTTTCTTTTAATGCTTTACATAGTTGATTGTACCATTTTGCAAATCCTGTAGAACAGCCCGTTAGTGTTACATCCATTTCTCTTAAAGTTGTAATTACTCTATTCCTTTTATATGTTGCAAGCTTCCTTTTTATATCAGTATTCTGCCAGACAACTTATCCACATCCATTTTTTAATTAAACATTAAATATTCAACCTTCCTTTGTTCGGAGCATTTGCTTCAGCATATGCAATCATTATATGGATTACTTATAGTACAGGCATCATAAAGTTATACTTCGATTTTGGGTGTATGTGAGTCTGGTATGACATACAGTGCTCTCTCTGAAACTATCTGGATGGTATGTGGGCTGCTTATGAAGTACTATTTCTTTGTCCTTCTTAAGATGATGTGAATTTATTCTAAATAGACCTCTTATCCTACTAGTGCAGTGCAGACCTGCATCATAGTGCCATAGTCTCTTTGGAAACTGATCCATTATCTATAGAGCTTTTTCCTCCCTACTTTGAGAACTAAAAAGCTGAGAAGATAATTTGTTTATAATTATTTGAAAAAAAAAAAAAGAAAAACACACAGAGGGTCCAATGATTTACTCTTTGCTTATTAGGAAGATCATTCACATTTCTAATCTGTCTTTTGTATGGCTTGTATGGATGGAAAGAAAGAATGTAACAGCTTTCTCCGGTTGTTTGTTTAAGTAGTAGTTGCTAACTGAAATAGGGGGGAAATTCCCTGGACTCTTGGAATTAACAATAGTGTTACAAGAATACTTAATTGTATCAAGTGAATAAATCATAAACACAATATGCTCTGAACAGGATTGGTGAAAATACTGAAGAAGTATGACAAAAGAACTGGTGCTTTGATCCGCTTGCCTTTCATTCAAAGGGTCTCGCAACAACCCTTCTTCACTACAGACTTGCTTTACAAGCTGGTCAAGGAGTGTGAGGCAATGCTGGACCATCTCTTCCCCAAGAAGGAAAAACCAGCTTCAACTGAAGCAAAGAATGGGGATGACAGTGGGGACGGTGAGGATGACAGGTGCGATCCTTCAACATCCTTAACGTCTAAGAGTGCAGATCTGGTCAGAATGCCGAAAGAGCTGGCCGAGATAGAGTACATGGAGAGCCTATATATGAAAAGCACCATATCAGCATTGCGTGTTTTGAAGGAAATTCGGAGTGGAAGCTCAACTGTCAGTGTTTTTTCATTGCCGCCATTGCAAATAAGCGGATTGGACGAGTCATGGAAAAAGATTCCTGTTCTTGAACAAGAAGCCAAATAGTTGAATTTTGGTATAATGCAAGTCTTAGTTACTAACACATGTAAATGTTATATATATTGAAGCTACATCAGTTGTCATGGGTAAAATTAAGTTAAACAATTATGTTGATCGTGTTAAGCCAATATCTATATTCTCCACCCACCACAGTCAGTGTGTTAATCTCCCCTACTCCCGATGGACTGCAAAATTGCAATTTTTTTTTTGTACCGCACGTATTATCACTGTAATTAACCTCAAGAAAGACTTTGGAACTTTAACAGGATATGCTACTCTTCCATGAATAAGATATGTTATTGTTTTTTTTCTCCTACATATGTTTTTTCTTTTTTTCATACCAAAACAAATGTTAATGCATTTTTGTGTTCAGGATGTGGTTTCCTACGACCGATACATAAGGAAGCCTTAAAGAACAAGAAAAGGGAAAGAGCTCCAAGGAAACAACAGTAAACGATACGATTCATACAAAGTATCTAACTGGAGGAGCAGCGGCTGGTCAATTAGAGGCAAAATTTTCTTCCTTATCAACAAAACCAGAGAGGAAGTTCAAGAAAATGCAAGAATTTATTGCTGCCATGACGGTTAAGATTGACAATACGCAGCCAAGTAAAAGTCTAAGAAATAATTGAGAGTTCCAATGGACAAAGTCATTACGAAAGTAGTTGAACTGGAAGTAATGGATCAACTCATGATGACTATTATTTCACGCGCTGTAATGGGTGTGAAGATCCGATAGGGTGGATTTGTTGTGTAATTTTTGGATTTCATTGAACACATGAAGAGGATAATGTCCCATTAACCTCTTTTAATTTGGAAGAGATGCTCAACTATGGTTCCAATAACACAGCAATGGCTGATTTCTCCCAGATCTCACACAACCGAGAAGCAACCCATGCCCTTGCCAATTACTATCACAATTTTTAATTTTTAAACAAAAAATTTTTTTTTCCTTCTTTAGAATTCTTTACTTTTTTAAAATATAAATAATCTGTTTCTATTGCTATAACTTCAAGAGTACTTGAGCCGCCAATTCAAGCTTTTTAATATTTTCTTTTCTATTGAAAACTCTCTCGTTTTCTTCTTCTTCACTACAACCAGACCAACCCCATATAAAATTTAGCAAGAAATCTCCCCTTCAATGGCGTCTCTGACCCCAATTTACCAATCCCACTTCCTTTTTAAAAGACCCAACTTTACGCCCCCTCCGCCTCCCAATTTCTCTTCCAGTTTTATCCCCAAGCATTTTCCATATTCCAAAACTCAGTCTTTTAAACTTCCCAGGATGGCTATTAGGAACTACGTCGTATCAGCCACGACGGCGGAGAAGCCACGGAAGAGGTACCCTGGAGAGGCTAAAGGGTTTGTGGAAGAGATGAGGTTCGTGGCTATGAAATTGCATACGAGAGAGCAGGCAAAGGAAGGAGAAAAGGAAGTGAAAGAGCCCGAAGAACGGCCCGTGGGGAAATGGGAGCCCAGCGTTGATGGTTACTTGAAGTTCCTTGTGGATAGCAAGTTGGTTTATGATACCCTTGAAGGGATTATTGATAAGGCTGCTTTTCCTAGCTGTAAGTTTCCTGCAATAGCGCTTAATGTTTTGTTATAGGTGGAGGATTGCTTATACGATTTAAGATGGGTCTCAACTTCAAGACTTTATCTATCTAGGAGGATCTAATGTAATGGAGTTTTACTAATTCTATGTTTGTGTAGGGTCGTGATTCGTTGTAGAATTGTGTATGTGTGAAAGGAGGGGGTTTAGTATGGGAAAATAAGACAAGAATGAACCTTGAAGTTTTTACATGATGGTATTTAGGTTGACTTTTTGTTATATGGCACAAGGGAGTTTAACTTTGAGTAATGTCGCTCAATTTGACTAAAAATCTATAGTTATGGAGATTGAATGAGTCTTTTTTCACGAAATCAGTGATCTCCTCTTATGTATGTATGGGGAATGACAAACTAAGAATGCAGATTGAATGCTATGTCAGGTTAGAGGTAGAGTTTTCAAGTTGAGTAGAGTAACTGTTTGTGGCGAGCTTTAAAGTGAGGGTATTTTTGAAAAAATAGAAAGTTGAAAGATAACAGTCAGGAGCAAATGTAGGAAAGCAAATGTAGGAAGTGTTTCCTACATTTGCGTTCCGACTCAGAAATAAGAAATCAGGACGAAGGAGGTTGGAAAGAGAGAAAGGTAATAGGATGATAATATTTGGATGTCTATATTTATAAATAAAAAATAATAGTTTAATGAGAATCAATAATATCGTGATCAAATTGATGTGATATTAAATATATATCGATGTTACGTGTGAAATGTTTTTGATTATCTGTTAAGGTCCTAATAAAAAAAAAAAGACCATTATACCTTTTGATCACTAAATATCCCTAACAGTACCAATCCTGTACCAAAATTTTTTTTTTCCCTTTTTGCACCCTCTGTTCTTTGGTCCAATGGTTTGATGAAGGTAGATTTGAATTTGATGGCCTTTCACTGAACCACCAAAGCACTTTACCATATAACCTAGATGATTGAATTGTAGCCATTTAATCCTTGAAATGAATGCCCTTAAAAGTGGTGCTAACTTTGGGTTAAATCCGAAGTTTCAGATGGTTTATCATGCATCACCCTGTTCATAGTTTGCTCATGTGATGTATGTCCTTGCATATGTTTCTTGAGTGTGGTATTTTATTGTTTTACATAATGCTAGAAAACTAAAGTGATATACCTAGGTCTGCTGCAGATGCTGAATTCAGAAACACTGGATTAGAAAGGTCTGAAAAATTGGCAAAGGATTTATGGTGGTTCAAAGAGCAAGGTTATGCCATTCCAGAACCATCTTCTCCTGGTGTTACCTATGCCAAGTATCTTAAAGAATTATCTGAGAAGGATCCTCAAGCATTCATATGCCATTTCTACAACATTTATTTTGCCCACTCTGCTGGTGGTCGGATGATTGGGAAGAAGGTAAACAAAATATTTGCCTCGAATGTGCGTTGAAAAGAATATTACTCAGTCCTGACCTACACTGCGGAGAAGCAAGCATATGGTTCTTTGCTTTCTGTCTCTCTCTCTCTTCGTCTCCCTATCTCTTTCATTTCCAGTTGGGTCAGCTCATATATCTGACAAGTTCTATCTAATAATGGATACCCCATCGGCATGCTTATCTTGTAACATGTAACATGCGGGCACTTCCCACAATTGATATGGTCCTTCCTCCCCCTCCATCTCTCTCTCTCTCTCTCTCTCTCCCCCCTTAAAATGTCCTTTGGTAAATATCATCTCAATTTATGAGCTGGTATACTCAAATCTCCTTTTCTCCCCCTCTTAATATCAGGTAGCTGAGAAGATACTTGACAAGAAGGAGTTGGAATTTTATAAATGGGATGGTGACCTTTCCCAACTTTTGCAGACTGTCAGGGATAAGCTGAATAAAGTTTCCGAGGTAATTTTCTTTGTATTCTTGCAGAATGCTCTTGTAAACTCCATTGTGTGTATGACTAACACCTATATTCATCTCTGGAAGTTCAGAGATGGACTAGAGATGAGAAGAACCACTGTTTGGAAGAAACCGAGAAATCATTCAATTATTCTGGGGAAATCCTTCGACTAATATTGTTATAGCGTGCATAACTGAATTGTTGTTCTGCTCTTGTGTAAGTACAGGCGTAAGCCAAAATATGTCTGTTACTCTCGGTTAAACCCTGGCTTTTTCTTCTATAATTGTTTCGTTCAAAAACAAAATGACTTTCATTGTCCATATCACAATTTGAATAAATCTAGAATTATGAAATTAGGCTAAAATAATCTGATACCAGCTTGACAGTTGACCCACTGGAATGCCATTAATCTACTGTCCAAGTTCCAGAAAACATTCCAACCGAAAAAAAAAAAAAAGTTGCATAGAGCAGGTACTCTGGACTGGAGTATAGGCATGGCGACAGGTTGAACCATTTCTAAGAAGAACGACCTCATGACTGAAGCAAAGGGTATTGTTTATCTAAGAAACAAAACAAAATTACAAAAGATGATACTAGTAAATATAAATATCCTTGAAGACAACCAAATTTGAGCTTTTACATCAGTCATCAAATGTGCTCATAAACCCACCAATGAAGCCAGCTCCATTACAATTCCCACATAAAATCTCCCTTTTTCCCCTGCAACAAAACATACATTAATCGTATCAAGTGCTGATTGCTAACAATTCTACATGTTTAATCTAAAGAATTGTGGAATAGAATGCTATTGATGCACTGAAAAAACTACTTCCAAGAATTGTGATGCTATGTTAGTAAAATACAGGCTGAAGGAAGATTAGAGTATGAGTGCATGACCAATGCATATGTCCTTGAATCTAGTATTCCTAACTCATCGAACTTAGGGCTCCTAAATGAGAAAACCAGAAATGTGATGAACTCATGCAGTGGACTGGCCTTGGAACCAAGAATGTTTCCATTTCTACAATTGGAAGTGATGGATTAAATGGTAGATAAGTCCCACTATTAGGTGTCAATTATCAATTACTTTTGGTTTGCCAATAGAAAAAGTGATGTCAATTCTCTTAGACATTTATAGAATCCGGTCTGTCCTAAACATAGAACTCACAGAAGAATCCTATGAATTGTGGCCATTTGACCTGCTCATAGATAATATTTTATTTTCTTTTGCAACAAAAATTGCAACATCAGTATTCCATCTTGTTCTCAATAATGATTCGAAATAAAAAAAGAAAAAAATCGAACTTTCAATTCTTGATTTATCCCCTTCTGCAGACAACAGAATAAAGAAGCAAGAATGAATAATTAACTTTGAATGTGTTCAGTAACTGGTGATGACAGAAATGATGTTAATGCAAGCTACCACAACTGGGGAGGGTAAGGGGGGAGGAAGGAGGAGTCAGAAGAGGAGATGGGGCACCTGCAAAGCCAACATAGCCCACCAGCTTTAAATTGTCCGTCAAAGTGATCAACAGAATTAACTCCAGTACCTTTGCATTGGGAACACTGTTTGGCACCTGGTAGTTGGGTATAGAAAATAGTTATAATTGTATGTTGGTTGTATTAGAATAAGAGAACTCAAACAAAGAACTCTTAAGTGATTCTTCATAGAAAGGTCAAATAGTTCAAAGAAGATAGGGAACACAAAGCATTCACACCTAACAAGCATAGGCTCATGATATGGAAGAATTACGAATTAACAAATAGGAAGAGTTTTTTTTTTTTTTTCCCAAGAGTGGTCAAGCTAAGAGAGCAAATAGGAATGTCCCTCTTTGGCTAAGAAGCCTTCTTCCGCACTTGAGAAGAAGGAATTTTTGTTCACTTCTCTTGGATTGTCATTTTTCATTTTAGTTCTCATTCACTTCCAGAAAAAGGAAACCATACCGCTCTGCTGCCCTTTGTATTGAATCACTATGAAGCACACAGCATCCAAGTATTTCTATGTTTAACCAATCTAGTGATCCTTATATAACATTGAATGATTGTGGGCATCACTGGATATGTATAGACAAAAAGTGCTGGATGCTAACATTGGCTTACTTTTTACATATAGTAATCATACATCGTCATTCAGCAGGAATATATATAGAACAGAATGCCATTACTAAAAACTCATATAAATGGCAGTTCAAAGCGTCCTTCTAGATTGATATTTAAGATACCCCATATAATATTAACAGCACAAAGTCTTAAATTCAACAGTTCAATTGATATCAGTATATATCAATAGAAAAAGACTGCTTCATTTCAGGCCTTAGACTGCATAAAAACATTATCATAATCAACAAAATATATAGTTAAACGAAACAAGAAACCTAATCCTCGACAAAAAGACCAGACCAAAGATAAAGTAATTAGCCACAATTTTGCTTACCATTTCCATCACAATCAGCGCAGAGAATGCTATTTGGTTTAGTACTTTGACTTTCATCTGCAGCCTGTTAAACCAAAAGCTAAGGTAACTCGCAAACCGCAAAATACAGTAAGGATAAGAAGAAATTAAGAACAGAGTTTTTAACAAAACCGAACTTCCCCCTTCACGTTCCGCCCTTTTCATTTCCAGTTCCATACAAAGATCTGCGCCTTATTTGTGTTAAGTCTATATTCCATGCCATCAGCCACAGCAAGCCTTTCATATAGGCCTCAGCCTGAATTATTCAGCCTTTAACCATGATAATGCCTATCCATACAATCAGAATCACTGGTTCTAGTGTATGAATTCGTAACCCGCATACTCTCTCCATCCCATGAATTAATTACTTATTCATAACCAACTTACCCTCATAGCTGAATACTGAAACATTAACAATCTAGGTCTGGTCTAAGAACTATAAAGTTGAATGTCGCATTCTTTTTCCCAGTTCTCTATTTTATCATCCTTCGCAAAAATGGGCAACTTCCTTAGCCATTTCCAGAAATCACTATGACCTAGTTAACAAAAAAATATCATTCTAATTCATATCTTGAGTCTTGACCACCATTTCCTTCCTTTTACTAGATGTTCCCCGACAAAACAAATATATCGAATACAATAAAAAAATCCAAGTTACAAACCGTTAGCATCTAAATCATCCCTTCACAGTTCCCACCTTGCAAAATTTTAAAAATGGGTATGAGCCCATTATCAAGAATTGTGCAACTACAACATTTCCATTTCCCCAGCTTTACTAACAAAATGCAAAACTAAGGCTAATTATTAAATGGGATAGTTAAAAAAAACTCTCACCTTAGCCTCTAAAGATTGAATTCTGGCACTCCTGGAGCTCTTAAACATTTCATTTACCCGAAGAACCTTCCTTGGAACAGAATTATCAATGATTATCCCTAAAACCAATGTGGAATACGATAAAGTCAAAACTTGGTAACTTTAGATTAAATCAATATCACTAAAACATCCACCTTTAGAGTACCTGGTTTGTTGGGAGTGTTGAAGGAACAAACAGAAGTGAAACACAGAGAGTTTGCCATTCCTATTTATTCTTAAGAGGGTTTTCGATACGGTGCCTATCACTTTTTTGAAGTGCTTTGTCCTTTAAAGCTTTGAACTTTCGGAGAAGAAACAAAGAGAAAGTGTGGGTCTTTCTGTAGTTCTACTAGATAAGGCAAAACGTAGGCAAAGACATACAGTTTACATGAATTACCTAAATGTCCTTATCATGGCGGTTAATGATTCTATTGCTACCGGAAACAAGGGGCAATGAGGTCAATTTATTCTACGAAAACCACGAACCAGAAGTTTTAATTTTTTTTCATGCCTAAAAATAAGAAAAAAAAATTGTTTTGGGCAAAAACAATGAAAAGAAAAAGGCTAGTCGTGTCCTGTTGACTGCTGCTCCGTTTTCAGGGATGTTAATCTTACTCATATTCATAAGAGTAATTGGTAGATGAAGTACCAATCAGAATCAAAGTAATTGGTAGATGAAGGTGAAAGAATTTAATTTATGCCCAGGTTGGTGACGGGAACTATGAAATGTGATTGAACTAATTTTGGGTTATGGGTCCAGTTTTATTAATTGTACCTCATGGTTTGAGATGGCTACTTTGATGCTTGGCAGCTTGGAAGGAAGGTCCAGAAGAAAGAAACTGTGATTCCTGATCCCGATTATCGCATACCTACTTGGTAGGTACTCTACTTTTCCTACTTAGACCTTCTGAGTGATGAAGAACTTGAGCTGTTTGCTGGTCTTGAATGGTATTCAGATGAACTTAACTTTCTTAATCAAGTTTGCCTGTTTTGTCTGTTGATGAACATACTATCAAAACAAGGACCACAATGGTTCTTCAACAATCGGTTGTTTGTGTCTATCTGTCGATGATGATGGTCTGGAGGCTAGGCCCTTTCGAAATATGTACAAATATCCAAACTACATTCTGATTTTTGAGCAAGGTTGCATTTCTAGTTGCATCATCTTAGATATGGGTTCTGCACTGGCCTGTAAGCAATCTTTTATTGCTACTTATGTCTCTGTTTGCTTCTTTTATAACATGCGTATTTAGTGTATTAATCTTATTACTAACTAGCCTTATAACAATCTTTTGTTGATTTTGATCTTTATAAAATTGAATGGGCACATTTTTTACTGTTATGAATCAATTCTCTTCAATTATTTTTAAATATAACTAAATTTCATAACGTGTGTAAGAAAGATTTTAATGTCATGTGATATTTAAAATTGATATCAAATTAATCATATATTATTTTATTTAAATCTTAATTAAATATAAATTTTTTTATTAATTTTGATACTTAAATATTAAAAAAATTTTTAAGGTTTTACAAAAAAATAAATCTCACTTCAATATTATTCAAAATAAATTCATTGTTCACTTAAAGTGATCCATTATCATATTTATTAAATATCTTATGAAAAAAAAATTATTTACATACTTTTTATTTTTTTACAAATATTAATTACAAATAATGATACAAACATATTTACAAGTTTTTAATTAAAAAATAATATATTTATATTTTTAAAAAATTTCAATTTAATTTTTATTTACATCAATTAAATAAATAATGAATAAATAAATATAAAAATAGGCAAATAAATGTAAAGAAACAAACTAGCAAAACAAAATAATTTTGTAAAAAAAAATTATTAACACAAATATTACCTCAAGACACATTAAATAACAAATAAATATAACACCACAAAAAAAAATATATCTAATCAATTCTCCTCGACCAACCTAAAAAAAAGCCTAATGCCAAGAAAAATTTTGCTTGATTCTATTTGCCTTGATATCACGTACATGCCTTTCTCCTTTTTTGCCTAGTGATTCTTCTTCTTCTTACCGAGAACTTTTTCCTTAAAGCTCAAAGTTTTGTATTGCTTGATAATTATTGATTGTATTATTTTTTCTTAATTCTTTGATTGTTTGTGATTTTTAACTGAGAATTAAATTTTTATATAAAGATTGAATCTCTTTTTAATTTAAAAAATTTTAATGCCTACTAATAGATCCTATCAATTTTTTTTTTTTTTTTGTAAAAACTTAGATTCCCAATAATTATCTAAAGCAAACTTAGTCTATAAGAGATTATCATGCTTCTTTCAGGGTTCAGTGGCCTGACAGCCTATGCCGGATTCTTCGCGGTATGTGAGCCCAAGAAGGGAGAGAAGGTGTTTGTTTCTGCTGGTTCTGGATCAGTTGGAAATTTGGTTGGACAATTTGCAGAAGCGTACGTGGTTGGCTGCGCTAGAAGCAAAGAAAAGGTTAGTTTAACTAATTTCATACTCATTATTCAAGGTTTAATTGGTTTGAAGAATCTTAATTGAAAGCTATAATTTAAAAAGTTTATTCCAAACTTTGTTGCAGGTAGCTTTGCTTAAAGAAAAGCTTAGCTTTGATAATGCCTGGAAGAAACTGATTTAAAGTCAGCTCTCAAAAGGTTACGACCTGAACATTTTTTCAATTACCTATATATAATTCATAGTATATAGAGTAATAAATATGTCCATTTGGAATGTTAAGTCAGCAACTTATAGATCGATAACAAATTAAGGGCAGTTGCGTTGAATTCTGCAGGCCCTTGACATGTATATTCGACAACGTGGAGGGAGAAATGCAAGGAGCAACTATGGATAACATGAACATCAATGGAAGGATAGCTGTGTTTGGGGTAATGTCAAAGTATGCTGATGCCGAAAAACGGGATGCAGTGAGTATGATTGACTTAATATACAAGAGAATCAAATTCCCACATGATTGCTTGAACATTTTTGCAAATTTTTTTTTGTCGAAAAAAGTTTAGAGGCAAGGAGATTACCTCATTTTTTAGATTAGAGTATGTCAACTCAATTAAAATTTACAAATCCATTAGAATTTATGAATTCATTGGACTTTCAACTGCAAATTTTTCGAACCTATAAATCACCTATCATTTCCCTCTTACCGCTTTTGTCAACCTCGCTACCAACATTTTGAAAGTTTCCTTTCAACAACTTGTGATCACGTTCTCACTGGTTAAATCCAGCCATTGGAAGAAATCTCAGATGGGGTTGAGAGTATCCCCTCTGCTTTTATCAATCTGTTCCGATGTCAAACATTCGACTGGGCTGCTGTGTTATATCCACATAAAATTAAAATTAAAGGATTCATGGCATAATGATAGTCTTCTGCTATGTCAGTTAATTTAACTTTTTTAATTTTTTGGAAAGGGAGAAATAACTTCATTAACATCAAAATGGGTGGTGCATATCAAATATCAGTCCAGACAATGTTCTGGACATACATCACTCTCAATATATAGCATCTTACATCAAACAATACGTCAATACCACGAAAAATTTAGTATGCGGTCTAATGTTCTCTGACTATACAGGATCTGAAAAACCTTAACTTTGAAATTACAGAAGATTTTGCCATGTCATGAGTATTGTCTAATACAGATTGCGGTTGATATGTGTTTGCATAGCACAGAAAGCAGAGTGCGCCAACGCGAAAAGTGTGGCCTTTTTCATTCGGTCTGCTACCTGCATCAGAAATGCACATTGTTAGCCTAATAAGATGAAGGAAAAGTTATCCTTCTCAACATCTTCATCAGCATCAAACATGTAAATCAATGCAAGCAATGACAACAGGTATTGAACTCCCGATGATACCGGCTAAAGTGACAGAAGTATTCACAACAGATGCAACCCATAGGAATTTCCCCATTATGAACTAAACTACACTTTAGATCAAAGGATAAATATGTTTTTTTCATATATATTATATAAAAATATGTATATAAATATATAATATATATCTGGCTTCTTGTAGATGATATCCAATTCATTCATTAGGATTACCGTAATGAAAAATTCCACCTCACCTACTCCAAAAATTGACACTAGGTGGATAAATCTCATAAGAAAGAGCTAAGCTCCTGACACCACATATAAACCCACAGGTAATTAATGAAGCTCAAAATTGGGCTAAGACGGTAAATATTTTTATTTAGAGGGACCAATGAAATAAGAAAATCAGCATGCTACAAATGGAAAGATACCAATGTTGCATGGTCAAACAACATCCTAATTCTAAACTCAAACAATAGTAATCAAAGAGATTAGATATGCCAAAAGCAGACGATGGATTCAAGTTGTCATTACTCAAATTGCTCCAGGAGCATAACATAAGAACAGGCAGCCACTACAGCTAAGCTCCAGCATTGTAGAAAATATAACTATTTATGCACTTTAATTAAAACACAGTTCTTGGTCTTTCCAAAGGCACAGTTTGAAAGAGGCAAACTTTCTGTCACGTTTGAGTCACACAGATAATCATGCAATAAGAGACGAATTGATTTAATTGTGACAAGTCAAATTGTAGGATTGTATACAAGTATTGTTAACACAAAAGTTTCAACACTCATACGAGGAAGCTGCCTCTTAGTGCAAATGAGTATAAGAACGCCAGGTACTAAGAAAAATTACAGAGTAACATAGCTTTCCTTAATTTGTTAAAACCAGAGCAAGGAAATAAGTGGAAACTTGGAATGGAACAATATCAATCAAGAGTTTTTTTAAGGAAAAATAAAGCAGTTTGTAGGCTTGAATAGGGACACGATAGGAGAAGTTTGATTGAAGGTAAGTATTAGTTGTGGATATGTTCCATAGCTTCTTAATGCAAGTCCTAGGATGTTTGACGTCTGAGGTCAAATAAGTCAGTTTGATGGCTCAAGTCTTGGTGTAATAGTTTATTTTATGTGTATTCTTTTTCTACTTTTCTCTATTTTTTCTTTCCTTTCCCCCTTTTTTAACTAGGTTAGACAAAAGGCCAGCTTTGTGACAAAACAAAAAGATGAGGCATTATTTCGAATGGCTGGAAAAGTCCCAAGACCTCATCCCTAGTAACAACAAACATATTCTAACAACAAAGATGTAGTAGCATCTATTGCTGCAATAAAATGCTTTAAGAACTATTTTCAATGGGCAAAAGAATGAAGTTCGAAAGAATTAGTGCATATTTAAGGAACAAAAAAGAAACATGTTTCAACTCTAACTGAAATACATTTAGTTTAATCATCATCAAAGTTAACAACACATAATCTTGTTATACTCGAGGCACAAACATATCATTCAGGCATAGATAAGGTTACTTTGGGAAATCAATGTCAATATGCATAACAAGCTATCAAACTGCATACTCTGAACCAAAACTTTGAATATCTGCGATTGTAGACAGGTCATTATCGCATGTATTTTTCTTTAGTTAAATTAATATCCCATGGATGACTCGTGCTTATGGTCACAATTATTGGACTTAAACTAATATCCAAACCAACAAACAGCCATTTATCCTTCTAAACCTTAAAACTAAATGACTGCTAATAGCTTAAAAGAAAAAAAAAATACAGGAACATGGAAAAGACCTCAATGAAGCCATTAAGCTGCCGACTGAAACTTCTGCAACAAATCACAATGTGGAGTCTCACGAATAAATCCCCACTGCTGCCGCTGCAGCTCAAACCTACAATTCTGTGCCAAAACCGAATAATAATCTCTCTCAACACGGTCCTCGATCCTTATACGCTCAGGACTATTAACTGGATAATCCTGCTCAAATTTCATTGACCTCACATAATAGTTCACACCCTTCTGTGTAGTGAACTTGTACTCATAAGGATATGACCTGGACAGTGAAAAAACAGGCTCAGAAGACGGTAAAAAGTTCAACAAGAGAATTAACAGAACCGGTAACAACTGAATCAGCATCCGAATATTGAATCCAGTAGAGCCATGATCCCCCATTCTAGCTCCCATTCCAGGCCCAAAATTGAAACTTCGAAATTGGGTAGTTGCAGGAGGCATTCCACCAAAGAAGAAGTTCCTAAATATCTCATCTGCATCGAAATCAGCATCATAAAAACCATTAAATCCATTGCCTCCACCACGATAAGCTGAAGCTCTTCTTTCATAAACAGGTTCATCTGATCCAACAAGATCATATTTTTTCCTACTTTCTTCATTGCTTAGGCACTGAAACGCTTTTGAAACCGCCTTAAAGGCTTCCTCAGCGCCGTGAGCCTTGTTCTTATCAGGATGAACTTTCAAGGACAGTTTTCGATAGGCTTTTCGAACATCTTCAACAGAACACGTTTTTTCTAACCCCAAAATTTCATAATAATCCTTCTTTTTCTTGATTTGCTTCACGATTGCGATTTGCTCTTCGGTGCAGGCAGCCGCGGCTGCCGATGGAGAAGAAGAAGAGGCAGCTGACTCAGTTGATGGATTCCTTTGGCGAATTGAGGGTTGATCGGAAGACGGCTTAGATTGAGAAGAATCGGACGGATGTTTGGTGGATCCGGGAGATTCCGGGGCGGGCCGATCGTCGGATTCCCTTTCGGCTGCTGCTGACAGGAGATTGTCAATGGGAAGTGTTGGGTCGAGGCGACGCGCTTTGGTGAGGAATTTGAGCGCACGGGCTCGATCTCCAGCGTCCAACGCTTCTTTCCCGATTTTCAAGCATTTAAAGGCATCATCTTTGTTGCCATCCATGTTTGAATTTAAAAAAAAAAAAAAATACAAGAGGCAACGATTGAATTGAAGGGGAAATTTGGGGAAAAAATCTTGCCCTAGAAGAGCTAGGGGTGAAAAGGGAAAAGGATATTAGCTAATAAGGGTTCATATGCTATTGATAGTGAAATTGAGATGCCGGTTTGAGGGAAATTAGGGTTTCATGATTTGTGGAAAAGGGAAAGAAGAAAAGGAGAGAGAGAGAGAGAGAAATAGTTCAGTGAAACCGCCTTATCAAATAAATTGCTATTTTATTCAGGATTTTGGTTGGTAATTTGGGAAGATATTAAGGGTAAATGAGGGAAAAGAAGTCCAAAGAGAACCCAATCTTGTGTTTATTTTTTTATTTATAGATCATTTTAATTTAATTTATTAATTATTATACTAAAAAAATTTTCCTTTACAAAAATTTAAAAGGATTTAATTAAATTTCTACTTTTGGAAAGAAACATGCTACCATGTTTTAGACAAAAATTTTCTTTGGTTTTAGTTTAGACTTTTTACATGTTGGGTAGGTTAACTTTCCTAAAATGATTTGTGCAAATTAGGTTAAATTTTTATTTCAATTACTTCCAAAAAGCAGCAAAATTTAAATTTCTTAAATTATGATTTTTATATAAAAAATAACTTAAAAAACCATTATTCACACAAATGAATTTTAACAAGTACAAGAAAAAATTTGTGAATTATTAAAATTACTGTAGAA
Source organism: Durio zibethinus (assembly GCF_002303985.1). The sequence continues at coordinate 14,973,623 of NW_019167882.1, read as the reverse complement.
TTTCTCTATAACTTTATGATAGACTTGGGACTTAATAAAAAAAACTATTTTTTTAATAAACAAGATTGATTTTTACAAAGTAAAAAATTCAGTGCTCAATGAAAAAAAAAAAAAACTCAAAGAAGAGTTGGGCTTTGCTTGAGCTAATAAGGCCCAAATACTTTGATAGTAGTTGGGCCGATCATAGAGGTTTATTATTTTATTTAGAAAATAAACTAATGAAAAAAAAAAGCCGACTTTCTCAAATGGTTTTTGCCCTATTGGCACTAGGTTTTGAAACGCCAAACCAAAGCAAAGCTTAGCAGTTAGCACGGCACGGCTGCAAGCAAGGCAAAATGGAGATGGACATGGCCATGGAAACCCAGAATCCTTTTGAAGTAGACCTGGGAAATCTGTTGGCTTTTAACCCTTTTCACAACTTTCCGTCCCTCCCCACTTCCAGGTGTATCCTTTTTTTTCCTTTATAGTTATAGTTTCAGTTCTAATTTATCTCAAAGAAAAATTTTCTCTTTTCTTGCTCTTTTGATTTCTGGAACTTTCTTTTTTTTTTTCTCTTAATGGTGATTTTTCATTAGAAGATGATAAAATTTTGGCGCTAAGGAGAGTTGTAGCCATAAATTCAATTAAATTTTCATACTTTGGATTCTCGGTTTCCTTCAATGTTGGTTAAGCTAGTCTTTATCAAAGCATAGAATGCCCTTTGTATATTTGCTTTTTTGGTTTGTAAATAAGTTGTTCTTTATGTGCATTTTTGTAACTTTCTTGATCTTTTGTCTGCTGCCCAATATGTTTAGGGATGAGCTAGTTAAGGAATGTTTACAGCAGGGTACCAAGTTAGTTCAAGCAGTTGCAGATCGTCTTTTTAGCTTACCTTCAACTGAAGATGTAGATGGGCCGCTTGTTAAGCTGCCTCCCCCAACAACAAAACTTCCAAGGGAGAAGCATGTAAGCCTAGCCCTTTACTTTAATTCTTTTTAGAGTTGGATTTTTGTCCTATTCTTTTTAGAGTTGGATTTCTATAATAGTTTAAGTAAAGAATAAGTATCTCCTAGCAAATGAATCTGAATTGAACTTTGTTACTTATTCTTTTGCGAACAAAATCTAGTTTGTAAAACCTGAAATGTTTTATTGTGGTTGTTTTTTCAGCTTCCAAAGCCTAAACCTCCTACAAAATGGGAGGAGTTTGCTAAAAAGAAAGGTAATTTGTTCTCCTATCATCTGAAGTTGTACATGGCTATTTTAGAATTTTGAGGTAAATCTCATTTTCCATTCTCTGAAGATTCGTACTTGTTCTCTTTTGAAATATCTTGCAGGTATAAAGAAACGTAAAAAGGACAAAGTTGTATGGGATGAACAGACTGGCACATGGAAACGTCACTTCGGTTATGATCGTGTCGATGATGATAAAGACATACCCATCATTGAGGCCAAGATGACTGATGGTGAGTATCAAATGGATTGTTTCCTTAGAGAAGAGCCACTAATGTTATCTATGCTTGACTTTTTAGCCTACTACTGTTATTCTTTGAAAGTACAATGTAAATGCCCCTGTAGGTGATAAATATATTATATATCAGGTGATACATAGGCATTTACTTTATAAGTTTACAAGTATCAAAAGGACATAGTGGACGAATTGGGTTTTGTTGATCATGATTGTTGCTTTTTGCAGAGCCAGGAGAGGATCCTTTTGCTAAAAGACAAGATGATAAGAAGAAACGAGTTGAGAAGCAAGAGAAGAATCGCCTGCAGAACTTGAAACAAGCTGCAAAAGTTGGTGCTTTGCCAAGGTTTGGGGCCATCCATTCTTGACTAGTTTTATATATGTAGAAATTGCCATTGCTAAGTTCAAGAAGTAGAGATATTTCCTTTTTTTCTTTTAATATCTTAATCACATTTGAAACAGTATTGGAATAAATAAGTCTCTTATTTGCCTTATTCTTCATGTAACATTATTAATCCTGCTCTAACGTGTATTTCCTATTCTTTGATAGAATTCCCTTATGTCATAACATTTATGTCATTTAGTAGTTTAAGAGTTAGCCTCTGATTGCAGGCCATGCTTATAGGAATTTCTTTTAGACGTTGGTGCTTGATGTCTACTTTGATTTCTTTTCTATAGGCATAGTTTCTCTGTCCAAACTACTGTAGTTCTTGATGAGAACATTCTGACACATTATTTTAGCTTTGTATTAAATTAACTAGATCTTTGGTTGAGTTTTATCTCTTCTTGTCCAGTTCTTATTACTTCCCAGAGGATGCACTTCTGATTGTTGCCAGAGTCCATGCACTTTATATGTATTGCTGGTTTTAGAGTTTGGCTAGTTGTTATTTTTTGTTAAGTTAATTTTAACTTTAAAATGGTTTGCTGCAGCCATGTTCAGCTTGCTGCAACAGCTCTGCCCATAACAGGAACCCAGGCTCCACCTAAGAAATTTACGAAAGATGAATTGGGGAATGTAGCTGGGATGGCTGCTACTTCTACAGCCAGTGGGGGGAAATTTGATAGGAAGTTGGCAGGGGAAAAGTCTGCTAAAAAGCAAGGAAAGCATCGCAAGGTTGCATTCTTGGCCTTTGCTTCATTGTAGTAAATATTTCTTATAGGTTATAATGCCATGTTCCAATATTTCATCTTCTACTGTTTTTCAGTTCTTACCAGTTGTTGAAGGATCAGGGATAGGCTCGCAGGAGAGGGAGCAAACTGAGAATGTTCTCAATAAGCTAATCTCTAAGCATTCGCATGAGATACTCAATGTTGACAAGGTAGATTTGGGGCTTGTAGTTGAGTTCATCTGGTGGTAAATTTGATCTTGCAAATGGAAATTTGCTGATCATCTGAGCTTTATGTTGTTTCTTTCTTAAATCAGGCTGTTACCATGTATAATGTGAAGAAAGAGAAGAAAGCAAGGAATAGAAAGAATCAAGAAGGGAAGTCCTCATCAGCCTCATACAAGTTGAAACCAAAAAAGCAACATCATAAGAAGACCGCTAAGAAAGGACCGGGATCTTCAAAAAAAGGAAAGGCAAAATGAAATTATTAATTGCTCATCATTTAAGTAAGCGTGTAGAGATTTGGGTTAGATATAATCACAATTTTGTTTACTGGGAACAAGAGAGTTATATGTACCAAATCTTCTATTTCTTAAGACAGATTTAAATTCTACAGTATTGATTCTGCTGGCCTCTCCCTTTCTCTTCTTAGCCTCATGGTGAATGACTACTAGCAATCTCAAGGCTAAGAAAAATTTGCAACAAACTTCGAAATTTACCTTAGCAGGACTAGTCATCGATGGTGATGCTGCAATTGCTTTTAACCCATGTGGCTCAAAACTCTTTGAGATCTGCTTACTGGGGCTTAAGGGGTCCCCTCGAGCCTCTCAGGAAAAGTGTCAAATTTATCTGAATCTTGTGGAAAGAAATGCAGTATCTCTTGTTCTGAGAATAGACGAAAAATATAGGCAAAGAATCGGACATTTCGAGTGACGCCCCTGACGTAAACGATTGGTGCAAAGTTGCAAACACGATAATTTTATTCCAAACACAGTTAATATTTTTTTGTGATGTCTTTGTGTCACATGCTTTGATTTTAAATCAAACTTCATAAGAAACGAAGCACGGAAAAGTTTGTCTCCGGAATCACGCGAGCCTAAAACTTGAATTTCGACCCGTAACCTTTTTCGGAACAATAGCAATCTACGAGACAAACGAGATTGCGCGATCGGGATTAAAACTTGTATAGTGTTGGTAATATTTATCTTTAAAAGTCAATCAAAATTGTTACATTTTTCCAAAAAAAACAAAAAGGAGACTTGAATTCATTTACTTTTTTGCTTCAATTCTAATGTATTTGGACTGGGTCCTGGTTTACCTTTAATGTGATATTAGAATTTTTATGAATTGACCGTCGACTCTCCTTGTAAAATTATGACCGTTCTTTTCAGCAAAGGAACACCTTTTGAAGCCGACACTCTAGACTACACTATTCATCGGTAGAACCACATCTCTTCCTTCGAGGAAGAGAGAATCTCCTTTCTTCTCCACTTCATCAAAGCTGTCTGCTAATGATGCCTATTATAAACCTCGAATATCGCAAATACCCATTATTCTTACAGCTGTTCTTTCTTGTATTCCTCTAAATATATTCTTTGTTTTTTAGCCATCTGCTAACATTTATTCATTTCTTTTAAGAATACGCATTTGCAGAAAACCATTTCTTTACAAAATACAATTTTATCTCAGTAGTTTTTTAGGAAGAGAAAGGCGGTTGCTTTCTTTGAAGCTATAGGCTAATGGCTGAACAGAGTTTACAAGTTGTTCAACATGGCAACAAAGATGTGGTTTTTAGTAGTTCCGGTGTCAAGATTGAGTGCTTCTTATCTCATAAGAGAGTTAGTTTGAAAGCACATGGCTTTTTTGCAAGTCTTAACCAAGCTGGAATTGGATTTGCCATCTCACCGACCCCTCCAACTTCACTAGAGAATACTGCAAAGTTCCCGTGTGCTAGCCTACACACTCAATTTGTTTCAGTCTCTGAACCTGAGTTTCAACTTGAGAAGGTTCCACAACTGGTGTTGGATGATGAACTTGAGATTGCTGAGAGGTTGGTCAAGAAGGAGAAGAAGGGTGGCTTTAAGTTGAGAATTAAAATTGGAAATGAGTCGTTAAGGAGGTTGATGAGTGGGGCAATTGCAGGTGCGGTATCTAGAACCGCTGTGGCTCCATTGGAGACCATAAAAACGCATTTGATGGTAGGGACTTATGGGAATTCTATGAGTGAAGTGTTTGATAACATCATGATAAGTGAGGGATGGAAAGGCTTGCTTAGGGGCAATTTGGTGAATGTCATTCGGATTGCGCCAAGCAAGGCTATTGAGGTGTGTGGTTAAGGACTTCATTTGTTATTGTTCATGATGTTTTTAGATTTTAGTAATTGCTTGCATGGTGAATTGTTTGCACTGTTGTTGGTTTGGTTCTCTTTCTCATATGCTTCTTTATTTACTGGTCTTGTTTTTTTGTGTGTACTTTGAACTTTGAAGGATTGATTTTCATGCTAGGATCTTTGGTTTGATTTTCTTTGTTCTGTTTTTGTGTCTCGAGACCAGTTTGTAAGTCCATGAATCTCGAGATTATTAACTAGACTAGATGCTGGACAGGAATGATTTTCACGGTTCAAAGATTATGGCTGTCTCTTTGATTGCGAAAGAGGAGCAGAGCAACTATGTCTCTCATACTGTTCTCTGCTGGAGTCCTAAATGCCATGCAAATCAAGGTTGTTTTGATACTTGATTGTGGGATTGCCTGCTAATTTAGGTGGGTAGCATACAAAAGTAACAAACAAAGAGATGAAGAAAAGACCCTAAAATCACAAAAGTAAATGAAACCTAAGAAAGATCAATGTCTTTGTCTTTCAGAACATTTTCTTTTCCTCTTTGTCTTCGTGCCTTTATTGGTTGCCGAATCTGCTTCAATAAGGCTCCCCTTAAAAGTCTTCTATGGTCAAGATTAAGGTCTGGTTTTCTTCTCCCCCTCCCTTTCATTTGCCTGTGTTTCCACTTTCAGAACTCATCTAATGAGCAGATGGTTTGTCCTGACATATTCTGGCAGCCTTCTTCCGTTTTGTTGTCACTTGTTGGTTCCATTGTGCTGTTGCCTGTGTCTGTGCATATCTAATGGACAGGTCTAAATACTCTAGGTGTTTTTCAAAAAACTATCTCGCACTCAACTGATTTTAGATTTTATTCAAAAATCATGCTATAAATTGTATATTTTATGAACACTGAACTCCTTATCTTGTTGCCGATCAATTGTGCAGTTATTTGCATATGAGACTGTTAAGAAACAGTTGACACCTGAACTTGGGGAACATCCCAAACTCCCTCTTCCAGCCTCATTTATTGCTGGTGCTGTTGGTGGGGTTAGCTCTACCTTGTGCACATACCCTCTGGAGTTGCTCAAAACTCGTTTAACTGTCAAGGTGAACATGAACTTTGGGATGTCTAATTCTTTAACTAATTAACATGTCTAATTCTTCATTTAAAGTATCTTTACCCCTTGTAGCTTTGATCTGATTGCAGGAAGATTACAAGAATCTTTTGGAAGCCATCGTAAAAATTGTGCAGGCAGAAGGACCAGCAGGACTATACAAAGGCCTTACTCCCAGTCTGATAGGAGTGGTTCCTTATGCTGCCTCTAATTACTTTGCTTATGATACATTAAGAAAAGCTTATAAAAAAGCTTTTAAGAAAGAGGAAATTGGGAATATCATGACTCTTCTAATAGGATCAGCAGCTGGTGCAATCTCAAGTACTGCAACTTTCCCACTTGAGGTGGCTCGGAAGCAGATGCAGGCAGGGGCAATTAATGGAAGACAATACCAGAACATGCTTCATGCTTTGACAAGCATACTTGAGAAAGAAGGGATCTGGGGGCTTTATAGAGGCTTGGGTCCAAGCTGCATGAAATTGGTCCCTGCAGCTGGGATTTCATTCATGTGCTACGAGGCGTGCAAGAGGATACTAGCAGGGAAAGAAGCTCTATGACCATGATATACTTGAAAGTAGACATTCTGGCATCAAACAAAGAACACATACTGTTACGATCATTGGGTTGAACACAGAGTAAATTTTGCATTGTTTTCTGTCACGGATTTTCACATTTTTGGGGAATCATCTCTATATAAGATGGTTCTTTAATTGACTTTGGAAGAATTGTTTCTTCTTTATTTATCATTAGTTGCCTATCACGATTTTGTTAGGGAGAGACCTTATTTACACCTTTTTATAGTTTGTGAAACAAAGCTACTTTCATTTCTTTCAAACTTGATGGGGCTGCCATGGTTGATTGAAACCATTTTTATAATGGAGATGATTTTGATCCGAAAAGGAGCTTCGATTTGGTTGTATGGCTGTATCTTATATTTGTAAAAGAGCCCAGCTGCATGGCTGAGATATTCTAAACTAAGGTTCTCTTTTTCAGTTAATGATTTGTTTGGAAATGGAAAATTTGATGAAAAGTAAAGCAATTTCGCCCTGATTTTCTCAAGTTCCAGAACTCTTCTTGAGTGAAAGGAAAAAAAGAAGATTATACTAAAAACAAATTTGTAAAAGAAAAAATCTTTTATCTCGATGCATCCTAATAAGTTGAGTATTACAAACATTTTAAAACTTCCAGTGTATGCTAGGAAAATACCAATGCAAAATGCAGGTTCAGTTTTTTAACATCCTCCTAATCAAGAAACATTCTGCAAACATCTTAATTGCAATAATCATTAAGTCAATAACTACAAGATGTAAAGACGGTTAAATCATAATTGTCTTTACTAAGACATAGCTCACAATGAAACCAACATTGCATCAGCAAATTTGAGAAAATATAAGCCAAAAAAATCAGTTAGCAAAATTGAATATTGAAAAGAAAACAATTTTCTATTTAATTACCAGCCTAGGACGATCAAGATAACTCAAAACACCTACAATGTGTAAAAAGCCTAAGTGCCTTAACCAATACTAGGGCATTAAAAACTGACCACCAGGTACTAACAAACAAGCTTCTTTCCAGTTTCAACTCTGCTCTTCTCCATCCACAGCATCTCTTTCTTCAGCAGAAGCAGCCATTAATTCATCAAAGTTTTCTGTCTTCCCCAGCAATATCTCAATCTGTGAAAGAACATAAAAGCATGTCTATCAATAATCAAGCTAAGAAGAAGAACAAAACTCAGCATTACAATGACTAACATTATGGTAAGCAACAATAACAGAGAATGACAAATATATGGAAATTTAATACTGAATTTCCCTAGATCACTTATATGGAGAGAGCAAATGTTCCTCAGCTTGCAAATATGTTTTTGCATAACCCATGGCTTATGCAGAAGGAAGCATGAAGGGCTATTAAGTTGATTTACCTTTGCTTTTTGGACAGGACGCCCTCTAGAGTCCTCCTTCATGTCAACTGTTGAGGTTGTGATCTCTGTAGAGGTGCAGGTTGATTCCCAAGATTATTAGGTCTCAATGGTTGCATTAACAAATTTGTTAAATATAAAAAGAAAGAATTGGAAGATATCTTACTCTTCTCAACAGCCAAACCATTGTTTTTCAGAATTTCTGCAATTGTGACAACTGTAGCAATAGCTGCATGTATGACATGATCAATTAAAAGAACGATTTACCTCAATACTCAAAATAGCATACACAATTGATTATAGGTTCACCGATGAATAATTAGCTCCAGGAAAATTAAATGCAAGCAGCAGCACCAGAAAAATAAAGTCACAACCACCTTGCACTTGAGAAAAGCTTTACCTCAACTTCACTGCTCAATCTACCGACATAAAGAGGTGTAAAATAAACAACCTATCATTAAGTCCTGAGTCAAAGTAAGAAGAACAGTGACCAGAATATTGGAGATATGTGGCACCATTGCCTTCAGGGCAATTATAATTATAATTTATAGTTAAAATACTGAAACTGAACCACACATACAGCTCCAATGCTATACAGTTAAATAATCTAAAGACAAACAACTGTTTTAAGGAAATATCATTACTTAAATCCCCAGCTATTCCTCTAGAGTATAACCTACTGATACATTAAAAGAAAAGTTGCAAGCATAAGAGGAAATTAAAATAAACTCATATTAGAGTAATAATTCATTAATATTCAGATCTGAAAAAAAGGTAAGAATGAAATTGAACTATTAAAAATAGAGGAACGAAGAGGTAAATTGTACCCATGCCAAGGGCAGACAGCTCCACCTCATTGTACTGTTGCATATACCTCTGTAAATAAAATGAGAAAAAGGGTTATCCTATCAATGTAATACATTAACAAAGAAATTACTCCACTTAGTTTCAGCAAGCAGCTAAAACGCTAGATCCCCTAATAGTTAAAAGTAAATCCCCAGATAGGAAAAAACCTAAAACCCACCAAAATTTTACCGGTGTTATTCAAATTCAGCAACTTATTTTCACAGAAAAGAGTGCGAAATTCAAAAAGGGAAAAAAAAAAAAAAGAAGAAAGACTTGGAGAAGAGACGAGGGCAAAAAAGGAGAAACCTTGGCGAGATTAACGTAAAAAAACAAGGGCTTTTTGGTATTGGAGACTTGAATCCGGTTCTTCTTTTGGGAATCGGCGCCCAAGTTGATGTTGTTAACTCCTTGGGTAATTTCTTCCATTTTGAAACCTTAACCCTAAACCCCAAAACCTCTGTTAGTGTCTCTGCGAATTGGATGAGGAGTAGCGAAGAGAAACACAGCACAGCAGAAAGTGAAAGAAATTAATTGCAAGTCTTTTAAGCGTGTTTTAATTTGGTTGAATTTGTGCTGGTGGCTACTAACTGGCTAGGGTTTCTCATTTTTTTGGTAACTGACCTTAACTATCATAAAATATGAAAGACAAAAATATTGATTGATTGTTCAGAAAAATATTAATAAATAAAGCTATTTTATAGTTATCTTAAAATATAAAATAAAAAAATGTAAGATAATTAAACATATATGTTTTTCAAAATGAAAAAAACATATATTTTTTTAAATCCTCAAGCTGAAACAATGCAATGCTAGGAGTCCAGAGCTCACAAACCCAAAAACGTTAATTTATTTTTAAATTTAATAATATAAAATATGATACGATGATAAAATATAAATATAATATAAATATAAAATATAAAAATAATATAATTTAAAATTTTAATAATAATTATATTTAAATTTAAAAATTTGATGTTTGAATGTACAAATTATTAAATTTATGAATATAAAATATAAATATATAAATCATTAAATTTACTTATTTTGATACTTGACCAGCTCTTGTTGAGAATTTATAAAAGAAAACGACAGTTGTTGACAGGACTGATCGCGGATAGTTTGAAGTTGGATGCTAATTCTACGGTAAGAGGTTTGAAATTTATTTAGATATACGATGAAATTAACTTTAATGAGATTAAAAATAATAAAAATTTATTATAATTATGATCGATAAAAAATTAAATAAAAAATTTATACTTCATGAACTTTATTAAAATTTGCGTTCGAATTCATCGAGTGTCGATGAAAACTCAACCGCACCTCACTGGAGGTCGGTAGAATCCATACCCCCGCTAAGGCAAAAGCATTGTACTACATTTCACAACCGTTGGCTTATCAATTAAATTATACAGCAAACACAGTTCCATGATCTAACCAATACAAATGAACTTTTAGATTGTAATACAAAAGACAAACTTACATAGGGCTTCACAGATCTCCAAAAAAAAAAAAAAAAATCCTCAGTACAAAAGATACGACCAACAATAGCACATAGCAGCCATCAAAATCAGCTTCTCCATTAAACAAGACCCAAAAGACTCAAAAACTGTAAAACCATAACAGTCTGAGATCTGAATAAGCTGCTAATCAGATCAAAAAGTGGGATCTACATGTATGAAACATCCACAAAAACCAAAACAAAAAAATATTTAGTAAGGATTGGAGTTTTTTATGGAATCAACTAGATATTTAGACTATGAGAAACTGTGTTTCTGAAGCCTATGTCCAACCTATACTTGGGTCAAAATTCAACAGCTATTGTGTTCTAAACTATTCATATACCATGTCTATCAAACGAAAACACCAACAAGGAGGGGATGCAAATCTAGTCCCAGCCATTGGCAACAACTGACCCATAACCATATGCAAATTCATGTGGCCCAGCAGCGTAGAGATTCGCATTACTTGCAACCAAATAGTCAGCATTAGCAGATGTGGCGTAAGGATCAGCATAGAAGTCAGCACGGCCAAGAAAAGTTTTGAGTATTAGCAATAGCAGCAGCAGTAGCATAATAACCACCAATGACAGGAGCTGCGGGATTATCATTGTAAGAGGTTGAATAGTAATTGCTCTCATTTCCAGATGCAATGCCATTTCAAAAGTCGTAACCACCAAAATTGCCTACAGCATGTTTAGCCTGATCACCACCCCAAAAGGAGGAATTCTCGGCATATTGGCTTAGCCATGATGGCACTTCCTGGTTTGCTTCCTTCATTAATTCACTCAGTGACTTTGCAAGAGGCAGGTTCTTGTCGCCGAAGAATGCTGTAGCTAGGCCACATTTCCCAGCACGGCCTGTTCACCCTATCCTGTGCACATAGTCATCTATGTTTTTTGGCAAGTCAAAATTAATAACATGTTCGACATTAGGGATATCAAGTCCTCGTGAAGCAACATCCATAGCAAATAAAATTGGAGTAGCACCACTTTTAAAGGATCTCAGAGCTTGCTCTCTTTCCTACAAATTTGATTGGTAAACAAACTTTTCTAAGGGGGCACTAGTCAAGATATATCAAAATTAGTACATTAAAATTTACAATTACTTCAGTTCTTCTACTTTGAGGCAAAAACAATAATATGATCAAAATTACTTCTACCATAAATTGATTCTTATGCATCTAAATTCAAACTATTAGCACAGAAAGCATTACTTTTTCCAATTAAGATGACTGTTAACTCCATGAACTTGACAGCAGTAACATATTTTATTAACTCTAAAGGCATATTAAGATGGCAATATCACAATAAAGCAAGGGAGAAAATGTGATTGCAAGCTAACCTTCTGCACTCTGTCACCATGTATTGCAATTACTGGAAAACCATTCCTTGATAACCAGCGTTCCAACTCATTTGCACCTCTCTTTGTCTCCACAAAAACTGGAGTTAAAGCATGCTGTTAAACAGTAAGTAGGATCTATTTATCAGCACGTTTAAATACAAAGGAGTCATATAACATACTCAACATGTACTCTTAAGTTTCCCACCAATTTTTGTGACAGCCAAAACCTCTACATTGCAAATAAGGCAGAGAAGAACATCAATTTTACCTTAATATGAGTTCCATTGGACTTTTTGAGCACGAAAAAGAACCAGAAGGTGGTTTTTTTGTCCATGTCCTAAACTAATTCAACTCTCTGGACAATCAAATCAGTGCTTGAACCAACCCTTCCAACAGCCAGATACATAGTATGAAAGGAAGTCAGAAGCAAGTCTCTGCAAGCAATATTAATAAATTTACAGGAAGCAAACAAGAACGTTGAGATGCAGGTTGCATGAACACAAAAATATATGAGTTAGGAAAAAACGGACAGCCGATGCATTTATCAACCTCTAGAGAATATCCCACCTCACTATTGCTTATATTCTGAATTCTGATATCACACTACTAAAAGTATTGTGAACTTCACTGACAAAGGATAATGCACGTCAGGGTCTAGACTGGAAACCTGTATCTCATCTGGAAATGTAGCACTGAACAGCATTGTCTGCCTTGCTCCAGGAGGAGGCATGTCCATTTTCTCAACAATCTTACGAATCTGAGGTTCGAAACCCATATCCAACATTCGGTCTGCGTCATCTAAGGCTAGATATTTTATCATTCCAAGAGAAAGTACTCCTCTCTCAATTGTAGCCACCAACCGTCCAGGAGTAGCAACTAAGATGTCAACACCTTTTCCTAAGTAACGAAACTGAAAAAAAAAAAAAAAAAAAAAACAACAACAACAACATTGCATCCAATGCACATTAGATCATACAGAATGATTAAACTGCACAATCTATAGAAACAGGAGAGGTGCAGAAAAGTTCACTGATATAACCAACTGAACACTACATCAAAGAGTGCCAAAAAACAATTGTATAAAGGACCAATGCAAATAGTTTCAGGTCATAATGAAATTAAGATCACTCAATAATAACATTCCATAATGAGACTAGGCTAAAGCATACCTGCTGAGAGATAGGCGTCCCTCCATATGCAACAACGATTTTAACCCCGGTATTATAAGCAAACTTCTTTGCCTCCTCGTGTATCTAATGACAAACGAAAGCAAACAATAATAAATTTAATTACTCTTCGTGATAAAATAATATAATTCCACTGACTCCAAGTTTTAAAGAAAAAAGAAAAGAAAAGCAAAGCAAAGCAAAGATCACCTGACAAGACAACTCCCTGGTAGGAGCCAAAATAAGAGAAAGAGGACATGGAACCGCTGTTCCACCACGGCTAGATAGCAATGACCTATCCTTCAAAAACCCAACAAATAATAGGAAAACAGAATGCAGCCGTTTTACCTGACCCAGTTTGTGCACAAGCCATCAAATCCCGACCCGCGACCGCTATAGGAATCGCATGGCCTTGGATTGGAGTTGGCTTCAGATACTTGCACCTCCTTATGTTTTGCTTCAAACCATCTCCTAAATCGATCTCCGCAAATGTCTCCACCGGAGGCGGTATGTTCTCGCCACATGCTTTTACCGGAATATCTTCGTAGGCGTCGAAGTTGGTTTCGTTCGTTTGTTCTGACATGTCATCAATGACCCCTAGCTCATCGAACTTTTCATCGTCCCAGTTTGGGTTTCGGCGGTTGGAGAATCAGGGTCCTCGGCCGCGGCCCTGACCGCGGGTGGTTCGAGGGGGGTTGAGACGAGTTGAAATGGTTGAAACGCGGACGAGATAACTCAACGGTGTCAGTATCAGGACCGACGGCATTGGCATTTTGGGGTCTCGAGTGTGGAGGGCGGTAATCGGGTCTGGCTGGGCGAGTTGGTTTCCTGGTTGACTCAGTAAACATATCACTCCGAGTTATTTTCTTTTTGGTGTTTCCTTTCCCTTTCACTTAAAAGCTTGAAGAAACAAAAGCGAGCAAAAAACTAAACCCACTTAAAAACACCCATCAAAGAAGAACGAACACTGAGAAATGTAATGAAAGGAAGAGGGTTTTTGGTTTTGTGGGCCTTGACATAAGAAACGAAGAGTCTGTTGAGTACATATAGGTGTAGTAAAAATGCATAGAAAGACGAGAGATTTGCCGTTTCTTGTTTGTTTCCTTCCCAACGAAAAACAAGCTATAAAACTCTAATGAAACTCTCTCTCCATTCTCCACGATTTCAAAAGGGATGGGGAAATGGCAGGTTTCCGAGAGAGGTGGAGGAAGGGTGGGTGCGTAATAGGATTTGTACCATGGGTCTTTAACGTTTCATGTGAAGAGAAGGGTCTGGACTCGGTTGGTGGATGGGTCAGGATGCAAAATGTCTTTGCTATGTGTCGTGGGAAATGAAATGCCTTCGGTGGTTGTTGACGTATCGAGGTGCTGTCAGTATCGGTTGATATTATTGCCTGCTATTGGGCTGGGAATATGGGCTAATTTTTGTTTGTTCTTCTGTGTTGGGTTCAAAATGGAGAGAGCCATCAATCAAGCTTGAGCTATCACTGCAGGTGGCGAATATCGTTTCAATTTTCATTGTTTTTTAGCAAGTAATCCTTTTTTTTCTTCTTGATAAATAACTTTATTTCTCTTTCACAAGTACACAAGCATTGAATGTTTGTTCGTTTTACTTAAAGATCACCAACTCAAACAATAATGGGTTATAATTTGTAGCCAAAGGAGTAAATATTTCCTCTGTTTCAAGTATTTTCGAGGCCTCACTTGTAACTTTAACGGAGTAGTGGCTAGCAAAGGTCTTTTACTTGCTCATGACACTAAAAAATGACCAGGACGGCAGAACCTGTTGAGGAAACTATATTGTCTAGTTTAAATTCAGTGTGTTATTTGTTTTTTTGAGCTTGTCAAACTCATAGAAGAAAAAACTACCAAAATCAGGAAAGAACAAAAAGCTGAAGCACTGGTGAGAAATACAGCTTGGAGTAGGGATGTAAATCAGAAGTTGTCTTTTATTGCTAGAGATAGAGAGTGAACAGCCTTCAGCTGTGAGGCAGAGATGACAAAAGCAGAAGCTGCATTGGACGCTTTTCTGCAGACCATGAAATAGTAGAGTGGGATGGTTAAGTTATTATACTAACTTTCCATCTACTCTCACAAAAGAAAAATCATCTATATAATTTTTATTTGAAGTTCACATTATAGGGCTCCTCCTGGATTTCCTCTGCTCGTTTCTTACATTGTTTGATCTTGTTTTGAAGAAAGAGCACACTGTGATGCTCAAAATCATCAATGTTTAAGTTGTCTTCTCATCTGAACCCTTACAATCCTAAGCAGGAACGCTAGAAATGACTAATGAGAAGACAAAAGAGAAGTGTTGCTTCAATGGCAGTCTTTGCTTTTTTGAGACTCTTTGCAGTGTTTGTATACAGTGCTGAGACTTGACTCTTGAGGATATGGCAAAAAGACATGTCCACATTCAACCAAGGAATAAAAATTAAATTACAGAGGGATACCAAGGCCTCCTTAATCCTTGGACGACATGGTGGAAATGGCCTTGCATTGAGCATTGTTGAAAGTTTGAAGCACAAAGGAAGATGTTCATTAATTCAATACAATGCTCAAAAAATTTAGTTTGTAAAAGTACGTAATCAAAACATGAGTACTTGAAAGCATTTTATGAGATGACCTGAAAATTCTAAAATGGCTTGGCGAGAAATTATACCAGCAATATGCCATGGACATCCATATCCCTGCAATGGCACAATGGCAGCTACCAGCTAGCTACTCATGATTTTCAATTTCATATTAAAAACCAGGAAGATGTGGCCAAGAATCACAGTGCTGTTCAATTCTGCAATTCCTGTTGGGTTTATTTCTTATGTTTTATGACTTTGGCTTTAAATAAGCACGTAAGGGACAATGCAGTGACAGGACAAACGAAGGGTTCACATAATTTGCGTTGCTTCAATGCCAATCTTGCTTCTGTGGAGACTCAAGCTTTTTGCAGCATAAACTCTGTTATCTGTAATATTTATAATATGCTCCAGGGAACAAACAAGCATGCAGGACACTCAGGCTCATGTAACCATTTGTGAGAGCATTTGAAATAAAGATTATATAACATCATCAAACCTTTCAAGAGAGTTCTCAACCACCTATGATCAGAACTAGAGTCAATTTTAGAAAGACAAACTTGAATATGTAGTCTTCCACAATGGCATCAATGCAATGAGTCAAATGTAAAACATAAATGTGCAATTGAGAATACACGAAAATTACACCATATCATATATAATACTTCATATTAAATTTACTTGTAGACTTCAATGGAAACAGTTATCAACCTGTTATAACTTATTTGGCTTCAAGCTCATCTGATTATATCATAACAACGCCGGTTTATCTTGTGAAACACTATCTGTGGAGCTACTTTCACTCAACAGACGCTTCTCTACCTCCTCAAGTCTTTGCAACCATTTTAGTCCAAGGTCACATCCAGCTGTTGCTGCTATTTGAAATTGCTCTTTTGCCATTTCAATTGGATCCGTGGCTAGGCATTCTACATTCTTCCTTGCTCTTTTGGAAGCAGAACCCCTCTTTGAACTAAATTTCGTTAGGCATTCTGGGACTTGAACACCTAAGAAGTGCCAGTAAGAATAGTACTACTTTTTAAGACTTCAATTCAGCATATGACAACCAAAGAAGCAAGATGTAAATCAAGTTTCAACTTCTAGATGGGCACTTTTTATTAAGATCTAAATGATCTCTTAATACAAATAACTACCAGTTAAAGTCATATCTAGCGTTAGCTATTAAAGCTAGCCTTCATTTTGTGATATGTTTCTCTTTTACCTTCCATGTGAGTCACCCGTATTGATACCAACTACATAATAATACGATAACCTTCTGAAATCTTACAAGTACATTAATATGGTGTCAAGAGAAAATCTTGAGAAGGTGGGCATATAACCTCTAAGTAGCAGAGATCCGTATGCTATGGCTGCTCCAGCATGTCCCTGCATATGTTTAAAAGGATAGAAGGTAAAATCTGAACATTACAGTACAAAACTAGTTGAAAATATAAAATAAGATTCCCCTATGTATTAGAACTTGTAACATTCTTTCCTTTTGCTTATAGAAATATAGGGGGCAAAAATAATGCAAATTATATACGTTTTCAATTTTATAGTACTGTAGTTACTTAAAATGAAAAAAATAAAACCTACTGTCACTGTTTATAGGAGGAAAATTTAATCACGCGCAAGGAGATATCACCAACAACCATCACCAGAAGGTGGTGGGAAATTCTGGGACAGAATAATTGTTCATTCATTATGCATAGTTTGATTAAATCCCATCTCCTTCCATAACAAAATAATGAGAGATAATCAGAATCCTGCTTCGTGATTTAGATTCTTTATCTTCAAGTATAACTATTTCATTTTATGCAGTTGAACTTAGAATAGAGTATTAAAAATGCTTTATTTTGGTCCTCATGAGGTTCAATTAACGAAGTTCACAATTCCCAGCTACCACCCCACTCAGCTATGATGTTCAAAGAGCGGAAGTCCTTCCAAAAGTTCATAAACCTTAACTGACTTCCAATGAACTAGACTATTAATCTGGCTACCATCTGTTGGACCAATTTCTCACTCAACAGATCCAAAAACCAATTTTGATGATCATATAAGAATTCCCAACCATAGAAGATCCATGTGTGATAAACAAAGCCACATGTTATAAGAACAAAGAGCAACCTTACCTTCTCTGATGCCCTGTGGAAACACCATAATGCTGAAGCAATGTCTTTCTTTACGCAGTCCCCTGTCAAGTATACAGCACCTAGAAGGTAAAGAGCACCTGGATGCAACTATAATATAAGGAGTTCTAGTAAGGTTTTGGGAGAAATTGTGAAAGCACTACATACAACTGACTTCTAAAGAAACTTACCTGGTCAATAGCTTTTTCCAAATAAAAGAACGCTTGTTGATCTGATTGGACATAGTCATTCTGTCCAAAAACAACAAGCCAGAATATTAGAAAGCAAAAGATATCATTTGTTGAACAAGTAACAGATCACAAAGGCAATCTCCTGAAAAGAGTATTACTCGACAAAATTCACTAAATCAATGTCTATAGCTTCATACAAGCAGCTTAAACTATTGTAGCATCAATATTTAAGAAACGGGAGCCTAACCTCAACTCTTAGACGACAACCTAATTCATATTGTGCATCTGGATCGCCCATCTCTGCAGCTTCTACTAACAAAGCAGCTCCTCTATTGAAATGAGGTAGTTAGTTTTAACATCCATGTCTATATAGAAAATTAAATCTAACACGTAACAGAAACAGGATGAGATTAGCAAAAAGAAAAACTTTAATATGAAAATCAAGCCTAGAAATCATATACATAAAAACATGGATGCTAACAAACATTGAAAAAATCATATGCATCAACATACAAAACCATCATCATTTCAATTAATGTAGCTAGAAGCTAAATCAGAATTGTGAGGTCCAATAAGTCATAATTCAATACAACAAGTATGCAATTATGTGTGGATTGCAAATATAAACTTACATGGCTTTACATGCCCCGGGAACGTGGTACTTCAAATGCAATTTGGATAACCAATACTTAGCATGTGTATTGGAATTATCAGCCTCCAACGCCAACTCAAAATTCTCCTTCGCTGCCTAACATTAAACGTTAAAAATTAGAAAACATAAATCCAAACGGAAAAGGCTTTTCAATGATAATGATAATAAAAGTTTCCAATCCCCTTTAAGTACCCTAAGGAGAGGGATGAGGCGTTTATCATTGAGCTCGCAGTAATCAATGACTCTGTCAACTTCTTTCAAAGCACTCCACCCTTTTGCTATTAACTCCATTGCTTTCTTGTTTCTGCTATGCATCTCTCTCTGTAAAAACAACAAACCCAGAATTGTAACTTAACAATTGGAATGAAAATGGATTGGAAGGGTGAGAAAATCGAAAGAAAAGAAAAAAGATAAATGACCCACGTGTGGGTTGAACTGAATAAAGCTGAAAGTGGCATGCTTCACTGTTGGTTTTGTGAAGAGCTGTCTCAGCATCGTCTCTGTAAGTGACTTGGTTTGGGAAGAAATGGCTGCTCTGTAACACCAACTCAGCTGTTGATTCTTTCGTCCTTGGGTACATCCGAGTGAGTCTGTTGTTGATCCAATGCCTATGCCACTTCCTTTTAGGCTTTATAACTTTGAGTGGGCCGAGCTACCTTGGATGTATAGTCCATCTCCAAGTGAAACCCATTAGTTTGATGTTAACAGAGTGAAACTGGCCTCAGTGTTACTCGAGGTTTTTTTAATAGAATACAAACATTTGTTATATTTTTATTTTCTTCGATTTTACTTGTACAATTTTATTTTTTATTTCTATATTATTAGTAATATTTATATATTTTTATAAATTTAATCATATCCATACCATATTTTTCCTCAATATTTTCCTTTTTATTTGTAAAATCATTAATTATGTCATTAAATTTTAATATTTATTTATTTTTTACAAAAATATTTAGACCGACAATACAATTATAAATACTGTTATTTTTTAATTTCTATTTGAAATTTGGATTAATTAATCCTAAAACATTTATACTTTTTGGACCCTAACTATCCTTTTGTTTTCATTTCACATCTTTTATTTTCTTAATTTTATTTCGTTAAGCTAAGCTAACCTGTCACGGCAAGTCACAATCTGCCATTAGTCAACAAACGTACAATTTTTGCATCTCAACTATGCATTGCTGTCTTAATCTTAGTAAGCTAATTATACAATTTTCCTCTCCTAATTCCTTGTTTGACGTTCCCAAACTTCGTCTCCTGACAGTGACAAGTCGGTGATCAAAGCCAAATGGCACTTAATAAATGGAATTCAATAAAATCATTGATAAATATTTGTGTTTTTTAACCTAAAGTAAAGTGTTAGATTATGATTGAAATAATTAAATTTATAAAATATAATTTTTCCTCTCAATCTTGATGAAATTAATTAAATTAATAAAAATCAAATATTTTATTTATAAAATTTAAATTCTCATTAAAACTCACTCCATGCTAATGAAATAAAATAATTTCTTTTTATTTAAATTTTATAAAAACCATGAATCAGATATTTGCAGAGGAACACGTGTAGGCTAAGAATAGGCAAGTGACGCATTGAAACCGACAACCCCGAATCTTGATATTTGACAATTCGTCCCCACCACAATTTTGTTTTGACCAAAACCAAGGCAGGAGCCACGAAGCATAAAAAAAATGTGGCTTTGGGCCTTTGACTTCGGCTTTCGTTTCGATTGTGTCAAAGATTGCCTTTCGTTTTAGATCTGAGAAAGCTACCGCTGCCTGGCCACCCTACTTGTAATAATTAATTAACTTGTAAGTACTTTCTCCGTTGTTGCTGGGTCGTTTGCGTGCCGAGCCTGGAACTACGCCAGCCTGTATAAAAATTTCAATAACCAAAAGGGATTATATAGGCAAATTTCCCTAACAATTCTAAAGTGAAAGAAAGCATGATTTACTAATTTATTTCGATTTCATAATTTAAAATTATCTATTTAATTATTTTTATTTTGATTTACTAATTTTATTACTCATTTCGTCTTAAAATAATTATCTTTTATTGTTTTTTTATTAAAGCAACTCAAAATTTGACATTCGTATTATAAAATATTATATTAAATTAAAATTCAAAAAGATATATTTTAAAAATTTTGAAACTCATAATTTGTAAATCTTTTTCTTAATTTTCTTAAAAATAGCAATTAAAGTTGAAATAATTTGATAAAAATAATAAAAATAATAAATTTTAGATGAAGAGAGTAATTTATTTCGATTTTTCATGCTTTAACTAATATTTGGTAATATTTTTTTTATTTTCTAATACACTCCTAACTTTCAATCTATTATCTGATTAAAACTAGGTAAAAAGTTACCTTTGTGTTAAAAAACGGCATTTCACAAAGTTTAAACTAAACAACGAAAAAGTAGTTTTTTGGTTTAAAAGTATGATTTGTAAATTTAAATAAAAAACTAATAAAAAAACTTTTGTGGTCAATAATAATTTTTTTTTCTAGAATGACTTTATTATTTTCTTATTTATAAAATTTTATTATTTTAAACTTTTTAAATATTTAAAATTATAATAATAAATTTTTATATTAATATTAAATGTATAAAAATTTTAAATCATATATTTTTCATCACATTTTTAAATTAAATATTTTTCAAGCATGAAAAAAATGTTAAATATATTACTTATTTAAATCTTCTCGAAAAAATCTGACCAATATATATATATTATGAATTAATATTAAATTGACACATATGGTAATAATTAACCTCTAACATTAAAAAAAACCCAACCATTTCAACTTGAAAATTGAGCTTTGAATTGAGATTACTTAAATTAGAGCTTAAAATTTAACTGAGCCTCAAAATTCATTTTAAGATAAAGTTACTCGGATCAAAATCAAATAATATTAAGGTTATTAAAGGAACATTCATTAATAAAATTCCATTTTGTGCTAACAAAAATATCTGACGTTTCACAAAATTCTAATAACAAACCCATATCCGTCTTTTCACCTATTTTCCTATTTTTCTCCATTATTATGCCTATAATATTCCCGTCCCCTCCTCTGACTGGAGCTTCCCAAAAAAATCTCGATTCTTTCGAATTTTTGCCAAAGTTTTTTAATATAAGCTCTAAGGATTAAGAAAACACAACAATGGGAGCAACGAAAAAGATCTGGACAGCCATGGACGTCGCAGCAAGCCAAGCTAAACAAAGCAACAACAACAACAACAACAACAACTCAACCGTTGACGATTCAATTCCTTACTCTCCTCGCTCCATCGATACCGCTCTTTCTTTTCCCGTCATGGTCCCTCGCGTCATGTTCGTTTTATCTCTTCTCTGTTTAGCTGTTAGCGTAGCTTACTTTTAGAGTTTGATTTTCGTATGGATTTTGGCGGATCTTCAATATTTATTTAATTGTTTTTAAGCTAAGTATGGCCAGCTCAAACACCAGGAATTCGAATTTATTTGGTTTTACGGCTTTTTTTTTTATATACATTTCCGCAGCGAGTTGTGTAAGGATCTCTTTGGGAAATGGGTGAAGTTGGACGATTCTTGCTTCTCCGTCAAGACTGTATCTGGCGGCATCACGAATCTTCGTGAGCACTTCGCTTTTTGCTGTTTATTATATATATTTTAAATTTTGTTTTCCTTTTTATCAGCTGAACGGGAAATTTTCGTTCTTTGTGGAGCAGCAGGAAGCTTAGGAGAGAGTAATTTATTATTAATATTTTTATTAGATCGGTTTTTCAACTCAATTTGCAGTTATTGTGTTTAAATTGAAAAACAAAAAGGAAAAAACAAGTTACAGAACGGTTTTGCGTTTAAATTTACATTTTTTTTTATATTTTTCTGGTTCTATTTGCTGTGTTTGATTGATTTTGTGGTAATTTAATTGCTAAGCATGAATAATTTAATGCAGTGCTCAAGGTTTCTGTAAAGGAAGAAAATGGAGATGAGGTGGCTGTAACAGTTAGATTATATGGACCTAACACAGAATATGTCATCAATCGCCAACGGGAGTTACTGGTATTCCCCTATGCTTTTTGCTACTAATTTCTGTAGAAAAACTGCCTTCCCAAAATTGCACCTTTTTAGCGGAATGATATTGGTTTGTATAATATAACCTTCAAATTGCTAAAACCTTGCTTAAAGTTGAAACACATTTGGGAAACTCTTTTAGTGTTTTGTTTCCTGGGTCTGTGACTTAATGGAGAAGTAATCTAATTTGGCCAAAGGAATTGTTGATTTATGATTTCTTTTAAAATATTTTGCTTACATGCATGTAATTGAGGTGCCTTTAGGATATGCTAAATAATTTTTAAGTACGATGGAAATTCAAGAAGATGGTATTGTATGTCTTTTTGATGTTCTTCCAAACAAAATTTTACTAGTTATGATTCATCCCATCCTTTTTCATTACCACCTTTCTAGTTGATGCACCTTTTCGTTCCATTCTATACTTTGTAATTGCTCATGTCATATTGTGTTTAGGCGATCAAATACCTATCGGCTGCAGGATTTGGTGCCAAGTTGCTTGGAGTTTTTGGAAATGGCATGGTGCAATCTTTTATAAATGCGCGTACCTTAACTCCATCAGGTAAGCACTAGAGAGATTACCCATTGGAGTAAGACTTGCTCTTGAAGTTGTGTTCTTTAGACATCAGTAATTTGAGAGGGTTTATGCCTTTGAGCATCTTAATCTCATATTCTACACTGGTGACACCCTTAAGAAAGTTCTTTGCCTCTCTTGATGTTTTTTATTGTCCTATTTATTTCATGACTATTATCGATATTTGGCCTAACCTCATACTATAGTTAATTTAATTTACAGAGGCGCTGATTTCTCGACAAGTAATTACTACCTTTAATGCTGACGATTGTTCTTTAACTCAAATGCAAGTTATTGTTGGGCCTGCAAGCTGTGTACTGATAATTTGAACCTATCATTCCCCTTGCAGACATGAGAAAGCCAAAGCTGGTTGCAGAAATTGCAAAGCAACTTCATAGATTCCATGAGGTGGAAATTCCAGGTTCTAAAGAACCTCAGCTATGGGTTGACATCTTCAAGTTTTTTGAGAAAGGTTTGAGAACCAACAACTTCTACATGGTGTTATTCGACGGTTTTTGCAGCTAAAATAAATTTGAAATGGACTGTCTTCCAGTTGCAGTGACTTCAATATCTGTCTTCTTTCTTTTGTTTATTTTCAAGTTTTGTTTTTTAAGAGAGCGCTGTTTATCTGGAGTTTGGACTGATTACAGTCTGCTATTGCCAATGGTACTCATTAATGTGGGCTCATTTAGTTTCTTGTCAAGATTATTGCCTAGCAGTGCATGATGTATATCTAATGCTCGAGGCCTTATATTGCAGCATCTGCTCTCCGGTTTGAAAATATTGATAAACAGAAGATATATGAGGCAATTTCATTTAAGGAAGTACATAGGGAAGTTACACAGCTGAAGGTAAGATCTCTTTTATATTTGGTTGATTCATCTGGTGCTGATAAAGTGAAGGTGTTACATGCTTATTGGCTCAGGAATTCTTGCTCACATACTGTTTGGTCATTTATTTCTGATTATATGTTGATTCTTGTAAGATCAAGAACTTTATCCTCGTTTATGAGAGCGTCTCCTGATGATGGACCAGGAATTGACAGGCCTTCTTAATGCTCCAGTGGTGTTTGCTCACAATGATTTACTTTCTGGAAATTTGATGCTTAATGATGAACATGGTATGTACTTATAATTTTGAGATTGTTCATACTGCTAGCCAGCCATCTTTCCTCTTGTTCTGTTGACTCTGGGAGAACATGCATACATGTTTAGGTTGGTTCCTAATTGCAGTAGATATGTCCTGTACTCTACATGCATCTCTCTCTCTCTCTCTCTCTCTCTCTCTCTCTCTCTCTCTCACACACACACACACACACACACTCACACAAACACTCGTAGACAAACACACAGACACACTCACATAGACATTTGAGTGGCACATGCACACTTTTTCACTCATATATTTCAAGATGAATGATGTGTCTTTATCCATAGAAAATTTCTGTAAGTTGATATTGGGTTTGATATTTGCTCTTTCTACAATCATAGATAAGCAAATTATAATATAGTGACAAAAGAACCAACACTGCTGGTTAGAGGTATGAAGGATATCTAAAAACTATTGCAACAAAATGCTATGGTGTGATAGATATAAGAATATTAAGATTCAACTGGAGATCAGTAGGCATAGCACATGGGTTTAGATGTCATTATGGGTACAGTATATTTATCCAAAGAAATTTTCCATATGATGTATCGGGTTTGGTTTCTGCTCTTTTTACAATCCATAGATAAGCAAATCATATGTAGTGACTAATGAACCAATACTGCTGGTTAGCCATGAAGGATATCTAAAAACTATTGCATGCTAGTTCTTAAAAACAAAGCACTGTTGCATGATAGATACGGGAATATTAAGATGTCAATATGAGACTTAGTGGGCATAGGCTGCTGGCAATGTGGTAAATCCTGCAAAAATGTAATCTGTACTGGGTTTTATTGTTTCCTTGGTAAATATAAGGCATCATTCAAGAGATGGATCATGAAGCCCCTGTAGATCTTTCTTTTCTAATTCTGAACATTGCCCATTTCCAACCAAAATAAGTTTGTGTTATATGATTGAGATTTGATCGTCACACACTTGAGAGCATGTAAGAACCAAAAAAAGAAAGGAAAAAGAACCGTCAAATGCATCCGTTTGTGTTTATTTTCTAATTGTATTACTTGAAACTGTGTCAACCTTGCACTAGCCAGTATCCAATAAGTAGTGTCTATGTTTTCATCTGATACAAACACAAGTTGAAACATGTTCACAGTAGAGTGTAGTATGACATATATTGATACATACAAGGATGTTCTGTTCTGCAAGACATCAGTGGGTTGAAGATCAGTCTTTATCCTTTTGAGAAGTTTATTGTTAATGTTATTGCTTAATAAAAATACTGGCATGTCACCATGATAAACACATAGGAATAGGATGTCTTATGAATCAATAACCTCAAGACACAGGAATGTGATCTTTTCTTGGTTCCTGATAACTGGTTGGAAACCAAGAATAGTTTCTTCTGCTTACCTATACATTGTTCCAATTTCTTCTTGTGTGTTGACCAAACTGTTTATGTCATCAATGTCCAGATAAGCTCTACTTCATAGATTTCGAGTATGGATCATACAATTACAGAGGCTTTGACATTGGAAATCACTTCAATGAATATGCAGGCTATGACTGTGACTATAGCTTGTATGTTCCTGTATATTTTCTGCTTTTCAATTATCGGTGATTTTTGTTCAACAATGATCAATAATTGAACAGATTGGCACCTACTGATTACTTAACATGGTGTTAATGTAGGTATCCTAGTAAAGATGAACAATATCATTTTTTCAGGCATTATTTACTACCTGAAAAACCATATGAGGTATGTAATGATATCTGACTGGGTGCATGTGGTTCGAACAATAAGGTTTTAAGTTTGACAAGATTGCCCCTGAAATAGAATACATTGTTAGTTTGTTACAGCTTCCAATGGTTGAATCAATTCTATGTGCATTATTTGAGCCATATTGAGGGTTATTTTATCGTGTAATTAATAGGAGTTACTGCATCCTGTTATCTGGTGTGTGTGTGTTAAATGAACTTGTTATTTTGTCTTCAGATGAGTAGTGCACACTGCATATAATCTTGCTATAACTGTTAACATGCCATTTACTAGCTAGAGGCTGCATTAAGGTTATAATTATTGGGATGCTAAATTGATATGAAGGCCATTTAGAGCTGCTATTAGCCACTCATGAGTGATCTGTCTGGTAGCCCTCATAATACTAGATTTTGAAATAGAATGATAAATTTTTTTCATTATTATATGGTTGTCTCTTAGAATATTGAGATATGTATTAGACTAGAAACTAATGGAATGCTGCTTTTTCAGTTTGAAAAATCTCTGCAATTAAAGCTCTTTTTGTTAACCATAGGTATCAGAAAATGATCTTGAAGCTCTCTATGTCGAGACAAACACATTCATGTTAGCTTCACATTTGTATTGGGCTTTATGGGCCCTAATCCAGGTATTTTTGTTCCCAAGCTATGCTTTTCAAGCTCAAGAAACCATGACATGTATCTAAGTTTCCATCTTTTTTGTCTTTCTGCTAATCATAGGCAAGGATGTCTCCCATCGATTTTGATTATCTTGGTTATTTCTTCTTGAGGTATAATGAATACCAGAGGCAGAAGAAGATGTGCTTCTCACTTGCACAATCTCATTTATCAAGATCTGGAACAGCATAAGATTGCAAGTGCACGCCCGAATAGCAAAATCCTGTATGTTACGGATTTATAGGGATAGCATTTTGATTCCTTTTATTGGTATTTTTGTAAAATATTCTTTTATATCCATTTATGAGAAACAAAGTTTAAAATCAAAGATTGAAAAAAATAAAGCAATTTCTGGGTCACCCTGATTTAGCAGAACATGTTTCTCGAACCCCAACTAGGTCCAAATAGCTGGGCAATACCATTTCGGCATCGTCTCAGATGTATCCTTTCGTTTTTTATGATCTTGCTGGATTCAATTTCTTGTCGCAGACATCATAATCTGGCATTGTTTCACCTAATAGGATTGAAGCAAGTTTAATTTAGTTGGTTTCACCTCCATGTTGCTTATTAAATGGATACATTTGGTATATTTTCTGGTCAATCCGACAGTGCTATCTTCATTTTTTTTTAATCTTTTTTTATCACTTTAGGACTCATAAATTGCGGTTAGCAGTAGTTTAGCTTGTGATCATTTGGCAGAGGTCATTCCAAGTTCTGATGGGAGGTTTAGCTCAAGAACGAAAATGAGAAGCTACCAAACCATATTATGGCAAAATTATTCTCATTTCTAACTTTTTACATTTTTTACATGGAAAGCTGTGATTTGAAGATCGAGAAAAATATTGTAAATGTTAAATTTTAAATTTTAGATGTGTCGAATATCATTTTAATAAGCCTTCTGCACTATGTTGAAAAGTTGTCCCTGACCGGTGAGGTGCTAACTACGATTGTCACATCCAAGCTTTGAAACCCATGTAGAGGGATGATACAGATTGCAGTCGTTTGAAGAGATAAAGAGCAATTGAACAAGCTTTTTCAATTTTCTACATTTAATTGTGTATTATATAAATGTTTGTAACCCTAACAATCTAGCAAAAGCAGAAATCCTCATTAATACCTCATACCTCATGGTATATCCGATCCTTGAACCTACAAAGAAGGATTTTTGTGCATGAGAAGCACAATCCTGGCAAGCTATTGGCCCCTCAACCCTATCACATTCAGGAGATACCAAATGGCATGAACTACAGAGCCAACCCTATATGGGAAAAATTTACAGTCATTATGCTTGGAGAACCTGGCAGTGAACGATGTGGCTTTTCAGCCGGTTCCTGCCAGCAAGGCTAGACCAAAGATTTGTAACCAAGGTTTTGAATTGACCCTTCCCTGCTATAGTTTCCCATAAATGTTCAGCAGTAGCTCCCCTCAGATCATCAGATTTTGAAACGTCAACCAGAGATACACTCATATTATTTCGAATGATGCAAAGTTTTCCATTAAGTGGAACAAGAGCTGCTGCCTCCAAAGCCCTAGAATTGCCCAAATGTATCCTACTGTCAATATGCTTACTCCAAGAATCAGTCGCTTCATCATAAACCCTCAGCTTACAACCATCATTGCAGTCCAAAGCATAAAGGTGCCTGTTTAAGGAAGCACATGGGTTCCTCCCCCAGCCTGCAACCATTCCATTATAGACAGGGTACCAACTGTCAGTTTCTGGTTGGTAGACCTCACTCATCACCTGTCGATGAGATCCACGACCCTTCAAGAACCACTTTCCCTCGTATACAACCCCAATGAAGGGCACCATAGCTGTGCTCATATCTGAAATAAAAGACCATCTATTCTTGTTGGGATCATAGACTTCAGCTGACCTCAATGACCGATGCACTCCCTCATTCTCTCCACCAGCAACATACAAGCAATTGTTTATAACACACGAACCAAAGAAATGTCTTCGACGAAGCATATCTGGGGCACGGTGCCATTTATTTGTCCTGGCATTATAAAATATGACTCGTCGCATTGATCCCTTTAATGGATCCTTACCACCAAACAAATAAAGGTGACAACCACTGAGGACAGCACATCCAAACGCAAGGGCTTCAGAATATTCCTTAGGGACTGGAGGGAGTGGCTGCCAGAGCTGGTATATGGGATCAAAGGCATGCCAAGAAATTTTTCCATCTCGATCTCTCTTAATGACGTATATCCATTCTTCTGCAATTCCAATGCTCCTACGGAGTGAATAAAAGAAATTACCAGATAAAAGTCTATACCATCTTTTGCAGACCAGACGGAGCTTTCTGTGGTCAATACGGGGGACCCGTATCAGGCAAGCAATAGCAAGATCATCAGGGAGTCCTGGGAGCAAAGGAGACTGGTGACGGCTCCTATCACTGCGTGCTGCCTTGTTCCTTGTTGGATGAATGGATGGTTTAATATCAGGCTGGAGACAGAGTCTTGTACCAGGTACATATTTTTTCGCTCCAGCAACAGTTTTGAGTCCAGCATCTACTCTACATAAACATGCCGTTGTATCAACCTGCCAAGACATTCACAATCCATGAGGGTTTTTTTCATAGACACTTTCTTACTACAGTAACAGGAAGCTCATAACATGCACTAGGTTGGTGTCAGCATCAAGAAAGACGGGCATACCGAGTCACCAAGGTGCCATGATAGAAAGCAGTTCTAGCACGTATAATCTGGATAATAATGTTTCACATTCAATTTTTTCTTTTATTGTTAAACCTAGATTTGAACATTCAAGCAACAATTACCATCTTAAGCAGATGTTGCACTTTGATTTTTGCAATCAGTATGATGAATGTGCAAAAAACAGTATTGCAAGATCCAACCAACAATCTGAACCATTTGGGACCTATATATTGAGGTTAGTATCAAAATAAAAACCAAAGACAGTTTCACCATCACTCAAGGAACATGAGCCTTGAGTGGAAGTAACACGTTGCAGATTCCTCTTCCATTAAGTCCCACACAGATAGTATAAGACAGTCTCATACACAATCTCGAACCCACAAAGAGCACTGGAAATTGATAGAAAGCTCCTAAACCGAGAAAAAAAAAAATTTGAAAGAAATAAAATGAAAGAAAGCAGATTTTTAACTTTAAGGATAGGGATGCACTTTCTAAACTAATTGCACTGGCTCCTACAGGTAGTACCTTGGGCTCTATTGCAATCATTAGAACCCGGGAAAACCCCTTGAGTTGTTAAACTCTTTGGTTTTCACATTTTGAGTGTTTACCATCCCCAAGGCTGCAAAAAATAGCAACTTTTAAGTTTAGATTTTCGGTCAAAGATATGATGGATGTGAGTTAGACAAACATGTTTCTGTGTAGATTTCTTATGTTATTATGGTTATGACTTCATCCGCATATAAGCTCGCACGCAAAAATACCATACCTTCAATAAGATAACAAATAAGTCTACTGGAGAATAATTTTAGAAAGAGGCTTCAACCAAGATTTGTAAACCATATATAACAGAAGGATGGTACACAATCAATCACAATAGTCAAAACTCAAAAGAGAGCTAAGGTTCCAGCCTATGAGAAATATGTGGTCCATGTAGTTTGACAAGTAAAAAATCAAACATAGAACGAATTGGACCACCCAGGCACAAGCACATCAAGTAGTTTGAAAGGCAAGCATTAGCTGTTATCATAAAAAACCATTAAACATCTCTTCAAACATATAAAATGATTGAATTTAAATCAGAAAGGAACGACTAATCAACTTACCAATGGAGGTTGAATCATTCTGTCCATGGTTTCCTCTTTCAACAACTAGCCCACACCAAACTCGCTACAACTCACCTCCAGAATCAAGCCCTATCTCTCAATCGTCATTCTTCGACCGAACAAACATAAACTACAAATCACAAATTTCACTATCATCATCACTTCACTTCAAAATTTTCCATTTTCAAAAGAACAATATCGGAGATCCATGCTGAACAAGAAGCTGCCTTTTATGTACGAAAAAAAAAGCTGACTTTTCATCTTAACAAAATCCACAACTTGAATGACAATCTTAAATGTAAAGGCCTAAACCTTAACGATCAAACACCTCAATAATCTCAAAAAGATGGAAAATTTGCAGATTGAAGGCCTGAAGGGAGCTCGGAGCTCAATAGCCAAAGTCAGCCAAAGTTTTGAATACCACTCATATCCAACAACTTTTACCAGGTAATATCCAAAACCTGAGTGTAAAATCAAAAACCCAAACACAAAAACCCCATAAAACAACCCGCCATGGTCTCAAAAGGGAAATACAGAAACCCCAGAAGCTTATCTTTTGCGCATTAAGAACTAAAAAAAGAAAAAAGAAAATGGCAAAAAAGAAAACTTAGGATGCGTTACAGCACAAAAAATGGGGGCAAAGAGAGCACTGAAAGAGGAGATAGAGTCCCATTATAATGTTTCAGTGGAGTTCAGGGCCCATCTACCTCAACGGCACAACCTACTAAGCCAAGAGTTTATTCAACGAGAGAGAGAGAAAAGCAGACCTAAAACAGTAAAAGGAAGAGAGAAAGAGCCTTAAATGATGACACTTTGGTGGTTTGTTTTATGGGAGAAGAGAAGATATGTTAACACAGCAACTTACATATAAGAAAATAGCTGTTGCCTGTTTATGAAGAATGAACACTCTTGGTTTTAGGACAAGGATTTTGTGAATTTTATTGTATCTTTCCTTTTTTTTCTGAGGGTTGGACAAAGATTTAAAACGAAAGACTGTGGTTCCCACATCTCCATAAAACGTAACAGAAGGGGTTTCAAGTACAGGTTGAACACCACATCTGATTCATTACACATCACCTAAGGTACTCCACAAAGGGCATTTTGGAGATTTTAGGATCTTGTCTGAATATGATGATCATTGATCAAACTGGGCCTTGCTTAGTAGATCTTCTTAGTGAAACATAAGATCACTGTGATTGGATTATGATAGCCATACATATAGCTATCCCTATCACACTCATATATATGCTTTTTGCTTTCTCTTTTCAGACTGTTCAGTTTGGGGCTACAGTTTTTTTGTTTTTGTTTCTTTTTTTACGGTGTAGAGTCATAACTTGGTGGCTTGGACTTTGGAGGACAAGATTTGATTAAAGATTTTTCCTTAACTTAATAGAGAACTCTATATGGTTATTGATTAACTTATTGGTTATAAACTCATAAGATTTTCTCCTCAACTTGTTAACTTATTATGTGTTGATAATGACTTTTAATTATAGCTTATAAACTCATACAATATAAGGATTAATATTTTTTATATTTTTGAAATTTGTAATTATGATCTTTACACTTTTATTTTTTTTGAACTTCCACGTACAACAACTAAATGATTCGAACTCAAAATTTATAATGTTGGTGTGCTTAACAAATTTTGGATTTCAATGAGTCAACTTTTGAATAACACATATTCAGAATGAATGGATAATTACATTTGTTTTTGTACACATATGAGGATATTTTTTTTCAAGATTATTATAACCATTAAATATGATAGTAGATGTAGATTAACCCTTTTTTTGTTTGAAAAAAAGTTTTAGCTATAACCCTTTTCTTCTTTAGATGTACTGTATCAGAATTGTGGATTAGGGCTCTTGCATGTAAGAAAATGTGTGCAAGTCAGTTATAGCATGTGTGTCTTTAGATACAATGTCATAAGTAATTTTGTTCTTCTGACCACACAATTCTTCATCATGTGGAGGCCATAGTAGCTGTCTGAACTACTTGTTTTATAATCATTACCCATTTTGAATAATTAAGTATTGATTACTTGGGGGTCAGTTTGGTTTTTAAAAACAGAGGATGTAATTAACCTTCAGGCTTAGCTTTGTAGTTTGGAAAATTGAAGTTCAAGCAATCTGTGCTTATTAGATCCCACACTATGCAATGAACCTTCTTGCATGGATGGGAAATTACTGAAGATTGGAGCTGGAGTGTTCCCTCGGAAAATCAAATTCTTTTGTACAAGTATGCAGAGCAAAAAGCATCATCCACTTCACCAAATAATTAAGATTAATGCAAGATCCAATGCATTGGATAAAAACACATCTCAGTAATAGATAGAGATAATAATTTTATGTACTACAGTAACATAATATGAAAATAATATAAAAAAATATAAAAATAATATGATTTAAAATTTAATAAAAATTATTTATAAATTTGATAAAAATACAAAAAAAAATTCTTTTGTTTGGTAAAGAAAATAAAAAAACTAAAGATTTTACAAGATGCTTTTTTTTTTTAAAAAATCAATCTAATTTATTTTGTACCTTTCATTCAATAAAAAATAAATTGATATAAATTTAATATAATAATTGTTTATATTTTATATATATTTAATGTGATACAAACACAATATAAATATATTAATTATCATATTAATAATGGTGCAGCATTTCCTTATGAAAGGGAAAGGTGGCCGCCCGACTGTTCTATGCCCTATGGTTGTTGAAGACTTGGCCTATTATGCGAGACAGGGGTGGACTTTTCGTCCTATATTTAAGGTCTCCATGTAAGAATTTTCCTCTCCAAAGAAAAGACATGGTTGGACTTGGGCAACTAAACATAGTCTTTTGCACTGTCAGCAGGCTATAGTTTTATTTTTAGGGTTTCGTTTGCTGATATTGATTTGAACAATAAAAAAACTGAAACCAGTTTGGCCAATTTATGAAGTCATCTAAATAGACACTTCAACCATTCCTCACAATCCAAAGAAAGTTCCAAACAGATAGTTTAGCAGAATATAGAAAATTTATCAAAAAATTATTCATGATCTTTCTGCAAAAACAGTTCATCATTATGTTAGATCCCTATAGGAAGTGTGAGCTTTCCATTGCATTTAGTGTTTATTTTATAATTGGCCATCCACAGCTTGACCTATGCCTTACATGGCATTGGCATCATGACAACAATATCTTCCCATGATACAAAAAGAAAAAAGAAAAGCATAAGTAAAAGAAAATCATACACCACTTTCTCGAATGAAAACACAAAATTTAAGTAAAAAATCAGGCTTCTGCATGCTTTGTGGTGGAAATGTATTTGAATTGATTGATGTTGAAGAATGCAACTAAGTTTGTCGATTTCAACTGAACTTACTTGTACAGAAGACAATTATAGGAAAAAAAAAACCATGTTCTCTTTGGATCTGATCTTTTTTCTACAAAGGTCTCCCACCTTTTGCTTCCTCTTCCACAATAACATCCTGTATTAGACAAATGAAAGGATTAAGATAAACAGACTGGTGATGCAAATTCTTAAGAATTATTCTGAGCACTAAGGTGAGAATTATGATGCTGAAATGCCTTTCCCTATTTGGGGGACAAACATGGTTGAGGGTCTTTTTCTGGGGTTTTTAACAAAGTCATTGTTGTGGGGTTCACATTTTTAACTTTCTCATACAAATTCATCCAATTGGTCGTCATCTATGGATCCTGAATAAAGCTATGGTTATAAATCCAGGATTAACCATTTTCACCCAAGTGGGCTTTTCTTTTTCTTTCTTCCTTTGAACTGTTCAGATAGAAAAGACTTTAGGCCACTTCAGATCAGTACAGCACCATGATCAATCCAGAATAGACTCCAAGTGAAACTCATCTAAGTTTGCTTAAAATCACTCCATGTGAAAAAGAAACAATTCCTTTTTAATTCCCTTTTAGAGTTGTTTAAACTGAAAATCAATCTTGAAATATCGAGGAGTTTGTACTTTGTGGGTGGAATGTGGATTGAATAATTTCCTTTGCCTGTTGCCATTGAAAATTAGCCTCGTGAACTATGTAGTTCTAATACTTATCATTTTGACGACTTTTTTTTTTTAATTTGAATTTATTATATTGATTTATTTATTTTAAATTATTATGTCATGATTTATATAGATATGTGAAATAACAAGCATATTTTTTAAATTTTTATCAAATTTATATATAATTTTTATTAAAACTTTAAATCCTTTAAAATATAACCAAAATTTTGGACGGATTCAAAGAATATATACCTACTACACGAATTGTAGATACTGTACAGATAAAGAAGGATTCTTTTCAAATTGTTTCTCTGTCTTTATCTGTTCATCATTTTCTTCTGTCCTTAAAGAAGACAAGGTTTACAAGACATATTGGAGTTGATGAAGTGTCTATTCAACACTGTTTTCTTCCACTTTTTTTTGTTGGCTTCAATTGAAACTAATGCTGTCGACAGCTACAGTTCATAGAAATTAATAAATAAATTGAAATTGTGAATGGCAGACATTTGTAGCATTTGCGACCATCCAGAATTCCAACGCTTGAGTTTTTCTTTTTCTTTATTTTTTTCCCAGAAAATGCCAAGCATTAGTTATTCATTCTCTCGCGAGATTCTTATAAATTGCTTTCATTCATGTTATTAGTTGATGATTTGTGGACTGAGTTTCGTTTGATTGATGATTGATAACGCAACTCCACTTGCCATTATTTTTTTAAATGATTGAGCATTGTCCAATTCTACTCGGTCTAAATCCAAGATAAAAATATTCAAAGCCATGTCAGGCTGAGGTTTTCTCTTCCCAACTTGGGAAGTTGGGATATGATCATTTGATTATCATACTTTGAGATTTTCAGGAGTTTAGCTATGACTCTATTTTCTAATTTTTCAGTCTTCAAATTGGGCAAGCTCAAGCCTGTTAGCGAAGAGTCATAAAACAAAATGATCGACCACTTGCAGCTGAACAACAAAGGAAAAATGAAACAAGAGATGGGTGATTTTAGAAAGACGATAACAAGAAAGATAAATTTTCAGATTGTAACATGAAAACCAAGCTCTTTTCGTTGTATCGTCTTCATTTCAGATAAGTATACACTGCAGAAACAGAAGAGGAATGCCCTGCAGCAGAGATGTGGTTCAATACAAAAGAGTTTCTTCTGAAAGAACAATCCTGTCTATCACTAAATGATGCCTCAATATCATCAGATGAACACAAAAGTTAAAGTAGATGAGACCTGTCCTCCAGATTTGATCATAGTACGCAAAATCCTAAGATGCAATAACAAGGTGCACCAAGCACCATCAAGGCAAGGTTGACATTTTGATGTAAATTCAGACTGATAAAGACAATTAGCTGTATCATCAGCAGCACCAATAGGGCACAAAATGTCATGAGAAGCAAAGGCCGAAAGCTAAAACAATTGCGGTCAATAGCTGATGCTGCCAACCATCCATCTTTTTTATTTGTATTTTCATGTAAAGTTAGTACTGTGTCTTTATACCACTACGCTTAATCCATGCGGAAAAAATTCATTTTGTGGCCTCAATTTCTCAATCATGATATGAGGGTATACGACCAAGCCAGCCATAAACAGCGTAAACTGCAGAAGCACAAAATAATAATTAGACAATTTCCACAGGAGAAATATTGGTCAATTGAAAACAACAAAATCAATGCCATGAAATGTACCAGAAGAGGAAGGGTCAAGAAACCCCATATAGGCCACAGAGCAAAGCAGAGCCTGCATGAAAAATGTTGGCAATACGTGAAGAGGAATTGTATACATGCCACCCAACAAATCTATGAAGAAATAGCAAAACTATTTTCCTTACAAGCAAAAGGAGACAAGTCCAAGCAAGGTAAGATACGGCAAAGCTGTAATGTTTAACCATTCCCACTTTTCATCAACCCTCCTTACAGTCCATGCCAACATACTTGTATAAAACATGATGGCAAGATTCAATCCAGTCCCTAACAAGCCAAGGTATAAAGGCATTCTGCACAGGAAATAAATGACATAAGATTATTGATACATATAAGCTGAACCACACCCATGAATACATGTACAATATCTCAACGTTAAGCAACCACAAACTGAATATGAATAAAAAAAAACATTACTTCAAACTGCAAATGGAGCAAATGTTGCAACTCATAACTAAAAGCATTATTAGGACCATTCAAAAGTTAAGCCAGCCAGTTGATGAAAGAACAATGAAAATAATCATGTTATCACAAAATTTACCAAAATAAATTAAATTCTGATTGTCTGCTAGATTAAAGAGACAATTTATCAATTGTATGTTAGATAAATTGGAAATATGCTCAAACCAGTTAGGTTTAATTAACAGCCAGAGAAGATAGCTGGATGAATGTTAAGAGAATGGAACAAGCCTTGGGGTGAAACCACAATCTCTTCATTCTCTAATTTAACATAGAAAGTTTAAGGGAAAAGAAAGAAGAAAAGAAAAACTATCTAATTCAAAGGGGGCAAAGATGATACCAGAAAATTTTCATGGTAATGATATCATTGAAGAAGTCAAAAGAAGAAAAAGTGACTTGCATTTTTTGCACAAGTTCAATAATTTAAGATCCAAGTTCCTAACATGCCCATCAACTTCATTACTTTAGGCGGTGATCACTGATCATGGTGGCACTTTCTTGGTAGTAGAACTGGATGAAGCTTGATCCATAACTTTTATTAGACAATTGACAGAGCCCAGGAAATTTGTGTTTAAATGCAAAGATTCTGACAAGTAGGCTGTTAGTTACTTTATAGGATGAAACTTCACTTTTATAGCAATGTGTTCAACATGTCCATATATCTGGCAAACATAATCTATCTAGCAAATTTTCATGGTAATGATATCATTGAAGAAGTCAAGAAGAAAAAGTGACTTGCATTTTTTGCACAAGTTCAATAATTTAAGATCCCAGTTCCTAACGAGCCCATCAACTTCATTACTTTAGAAGGTGATCACTGATCATGGTGGCACTTTCTTGATAGTAGAACTGGATGAAGCTTGATCCATAACTTTTATTAGGCAATTGACAGAACCCAGT
>NW_019167882.1:14877870-14935323 GCF_002303985.1 Durio zibethinus | reverse complement strand
GTGCCTGTTAAGTTCACATCCAAGCTTTGAAACCCATGTAGGGATGATACAGATTGCAGTCGTTTGAAGAGATAAAGAGCAATTGAACAAGCTTTTTCAATTTTCTACATTTAATTGTGTATTATATAAATGTTTGTAACCCTAACAATCTAGCAAAAAGCAGAAATCCTCATTAATACCTCATACCTCATGGTATATCCGATCCTTGAACCTACAAAGAAGGATTTTTGTGCATGAGAAGCACAATCCTGGCAAGCTATTGGCCCTCAACCCTATCACATTCAGGAGATACCAAATGGCATGAACTACAGAGCCAACCCTATATGGGAAAAATTTACAGTCATTATGCTTGGAGAACCTGGCAGTGAACGATGTGGCTTTTCAGCCGGTTCCTGCCAGCAAGGCTAGACCAAAGATTTGTAACCAAGGTTTTGAATTGACCCTTCCCTGCTATAGTTTCCCATAAATGTTCAGCAGTAGCTCCCCTCAGATCATCAGATTTTGAAACGTCAACCAGAGATACACTCATATTATTTCGAATGATGCAAAGTTTTCCATTAAGTGGAACAAGAGCTGCTGCCTCCAAAGCCCGAGAATTGCCCAAATGTATCCTACTGTCAATATGCTTACTCCAAGAATCAGTCGCTTCAATCATAAAACCCTCAGCTTACAACCATCATTGCAGTCCAAAGCATAAAGGTGCCTGTTTAAGGAAGCACATGGGTTCCTCCCCAGCCTGCAACCATTCCATTATAGACAGGGTACCACTGTCAGTTTCCTGGTTGGTAGACCTCACTCATCACCCTGTCGATGAGATCCACGACCCTTCAAGAACCACTTTCCCTCGTATACAACCCCAATGAAGGGCACCATAGCTGTGCTCATATCTGAATAAAAGACCATCTATTCTTGTTGGGATCATAGACTTCAGCTGACCTCAATGACCGATGCACTCCCTCATTCTCTCCACCAGCAACATACAAGCAATTGTTTATAACACACGAACCAAAGAAATGTCTTCGACGAAGCATATCTGGGCACGGTGCCATTTATTTGTCCTGGCATTATAAAATATGACTCGTCGCATTGATCCCTTTAATGGATCCTTACCACCAAACAAATAAAGGTGACAACCACTGAGGACAGCACATCCAAACGCAAGGGCTTCAGAATATTCCTTAGGGACTGGAGGGAGTGGCTGCCAGAGCTGGTATATGGATCAAAGGCATGCAAGAAATTTTTCCATCTCGATCTCTCTTAATGACGTATATCCATTCTTCTGCAATTCCAATGCTCCTACGGAGTGAATAAAAGAAATTACCAGATAAAAGTCTATACCATCTTTTGCAGACCAGACGGAGCTTTCTGTGGTCAATACGGGGGACCCGTATCAGGCAAGCAATAGCAAGATCATCAGGGAGTCCTGGGAGCAAAGGAGACTGGTGACGGCTCCTATCACTGCGTGCTGCCTTGTTCCTTGTTGGATGAATGGATGGTTTAATATCAGGCTGGAGACAGAGTCTTGTACCAGGTACATATTTTTTCGCTCCAGCAACAGTTTTGAGTCCAGCATCTACTCTACATAAGCTCCGTTGTATCAACCCTGCCAAGACATTCACAATCCATGAGGGTTTTTTTCATAAGCACTTTCTTACTACAGTAACAGGAGCTCATAACATGCACTAGGTTGGTGTCAGCATCAAGAAAGACGTGCATACCGAGTCACCAAGGTGCCATGATAGAAAGCAGTTCTAGCACGTATAATCTGGATAATAATGTTTCACATTCAATTTTTTCTTTTATTGTTAAACCTAGATTTGAACATTCAAGCAACAATTACCATCTTAAGCAGATGTTGCACTTGTTTTTTGCAATCAGTATGATGATGTGCAAAAAACAGTATTGCAAGATCCAACCAACAATCTGAACCATTTGGGACCTATATATTGAGGTTAGTATCAAAATAGAAACCAAAGACAGTTTCACCATCACTCAAGGAACATGAGCCTTGAGTGGAAGTAACACGTTGCAGATTCCTCTTCCATTAAGTCCCACACAGATAGTATAAGACAGTCTCATACACAATCTCGAACCCACAAAGAGCACTGGAAATTGATAGAAAGCTCCTAAACCGAGAAAAAAAAAAATTTGAAAGAAATAAAATGAAAGAAAGCAGATTTTTAACTTTAAGGATAGGGATGCACTTTCTAAACTAATTGCACTGGCTCCTACAGGTAGTACCTTGGGCTCTATTGCAATCATTAGAACCCGGGAAAACCCCTTGAGTTGTTAAACTCTTTGGTTTTCACATTTTGAGTGTTACCATCCCCAAGGCTGCAAAAAATAGCAACTTTTAAGTTTAGATTTTCGGTCAAAGATATGATGGATGTGAGTTAGACAAACATGTTTCTGTGTAGATTTCTTATGTTATTATGGTTATGACTTCATCCGCATATAAGCTCGCACGCAAAAATACCATACCTTCAATAAGATAACAAATAAGTCTACTGGAGAATAATTTTAGAAAGAGGCTTCAACCAAGATTTGTAAACCATATATAACAGAAGGATGGTACACAATCAATCACAATAGTCAAAACTCAAAAGAGAGCTAAGGTTCCAGCCTATGAGAAATATGTGGTCCATGTAGTTTGACAAGTAAAAAATCAAACATAGAACGAATTGGACCACCCAGGCACAAGCACATCAAGTAGTTTGAAAGGCAAGCATTAGCTGTTATCATAAAAAACCATTAAACATCTCTTCAAACATATAAAATGATTGAATTTAAATCAGAAAGGAACGACTAATCAACTTACCAATGGAGGTTGAATCATTCTGTCCATGGTTTCCTCTTTCAACAACTAGCCCACACCAAACTCGCTACAACTCACCTCCAGAATCAAGCCCTATCTCTCAATCGTCATTCTTCGACCGAACAAACATAAACTACAAATCACAAATTTCACTATCATCATCACTTCACTTCAAAATTTTCCATTTTCAAAAGAACAATATCGGAGATCCATGCTGAACAAGAAGCTGCCTTTTATGTACGAAAAAAAAAGCTGACTTTTCATCTTAACAAAATCCACAACTTGAATGACAATCTTAAATGTAAAGGCCTAAACCTTAACGATCAAACACCTCAATAATCTCAAAAAGATGGAAAATTTGCAGATTGAAGGCCTGAAGGGAGCTCGGAGCTCAATAGCCAAAGTCAGCCAAAGTTTTGAATACCACTCATATCCAACAACTTTTACCAGGTAATATCCAAAACCTGAGTGTAAAATCAAAAACCCAAACACAAAAACCCCATAAAACAACCCGCCATGGTCTCAAAAGGGAAATACAGAAACCCCAGAAGCTTATCTTTTGCGCATTAAGAACTAAAAAAAGAAAAAAGAAAATGGCAAAAAAGAAAACTTAGGATGCGTTACAGCACAAAAAATGGGGGCAAAGAGAGCACTGAAAGAGGAGATAGAGTCCCATTATAATGTTTCAGTGGAGTTCAGGGCCCATCTACCTCAACGGCACAACCTACTAAGCCAAGAGTTTATTCAACGAGAGAGAGAGAAAAGCAGACCTAAAACAGTAAAAGGAAGAGAGAAAGAGCCTTAAATGATGACACTTTGGTGGTTTGTTTTATGGGAGAAGAGAAGATATGTTAACACAGCAACTTACATATAAGAAAATAGCTGTTGCCTGTTTATGAAGAATGAACACTCTTGGTTTTAGGACAAGGATTTTGTGAATTTTATTGTATCTTTCCTTTTTTTTCTGAGGGTTGGACAAAGATTTAAAACGAAAGACTGTGGTTCCCACATCTCCATAAAACGTAACAGAAGGGGTTTCAAGTACAGGTTGAACACCACATCTGATTCATTACACATCACCTAAGGTACTCCACAAAGGGCATTTTGGAGATTTTAGGATCTTGTCTGAATATGATGATCATTGATCAAACTGGGCCTTGCTTAGTAGATCTTCTTAGTGAAACATAAGATCACTGTGATTGGATTATGATAGCCATACATATAGCTATCCCTATCACACTCATATATATGCTTTTTGCTTTCTCTTTTCAGACTGTTCAGTTTGGGGCTACAGTTTTTTTGTTTTTGTTTCTTTTTTTACGGTGTAGAGTCATAACTTGGTGGCTTGGACTTTGGAGGACAAGATTTGATTAAAGATTTTTCCTTAACTTAATAGAGAACTCTATATGGTTATTGATTAACTTATTGGTTATAAACTCATAAGATTTTCTCCTCAACTTGTTAACTTATTATGTGTTGATAATGACTTTTAATTATAGCTTATAAACTCATACAATATAAGGATTAATATTTTTTATATTTTGAAATTTGTAATTATGATCTTTACACTTTTATTTTTTTGAACTTCCACGTACAACAACTAAATGATTCGAACTCAAAATTTATAATGTTGGTGTGCTTAACAAATTTTGGATTTCAATGAGTCAACTTTTGAATAACACATATTCAGAATGAATGGATAATTACATTTGTTTTTGTACACATATGAGGATATTTTTTTTCAAGATTATTATAACCATTAAATATGATAGTAGATGTAGATTAACCCTTTTTTTGTTTGAAAAAAAGTTTTAGCTATAACCCTTTTCTTCTTTAGATGTACTGTATCAGAATTGTGGATTAGGGCTCTTGCATGTAAGAAAATGTGTGCAAGTCAGTTATAGCATGTGTGTCTTTAGATACAATGTCATAAGTAATTTTGTTCTTCTGACCACACAATTCTTCATCATGTGGAGGCCATAGTAGCTGTCTGAACTACTTGTTTTATAATCATTACCCATTTTGAATAATTAAGTATTGATTACTTGGGGGTCAGTTTGGTTTTTAAAAACAGAGGATGTAATTAACCTTCAGGCTTAGCTTTGTAGTTTGGAAAATTGAAGTTCAAGCAATCTGTGCTTATTAGATCCCACACTATGCAATGAACCTTCTTGCATGGATGGGAAATTACTGAAGATTGGAGCTGGAGTGTTCCCTCGGAAAATCAAATTCTTTTGTACAAGTATGCAGAGCAAAAAGCATCATCCACTTCACCAAATAATTAAGATTAATGCAAGATCCAATGCATTGGATAAAAACACATCTCAGTAATAGATAGAGATAATAATTTTATGTACTACAGTAACATAATATGAAAATAATATAAAAAAATATAAAAATAATATGATTTAAAATTTAATAAAAATTATTTATAAATTTGATAAAAATACAAAAAAAAAATTCTTTTGTTTGGTAAAGAAAATAAAAAAACTAAAGATTTTACAAGATGCTTTTTTTTTTTTTAAAAATCAATCTAATTTATTTTGTACCTTTCATTCAATAAAAAATAAATTGATATAAATTTAATATAATAATTGTTTATATTTTATATATATTTAATGTGATACAAACACAATATAAATATATTAATTATCATATTAATAACACAGTGCAGCATTTCCTTATGAAAGGGAAAGGTGGCCGCCCGACTGTTCTATGCCCTATGG
Source organism: Durio zibethinus (assembly GCF_002303985.1). The sequence goes on along the minus strand of NW_019167882.1, from coordinate 14,929,782 downwards.
TTGTTGAAGACTTGGCCTATTATGCGAGACAGGGGTGGACTTTTCGTCCTATATTTAAGGTCTCCATGTAAGAATTTTCCTCTCCAAAGAAAAGACATGGTTGGACTTGGGCAACTAAACATAGTCTTTTGCACTGTCAGCAGGCTATAGTTTTATTTTTAGGGTTTCGTTTGCTGATATTGATTTGAACAATAAAAAACTGAAACCAGTTTGGCCAATTTATGAAGTCATCTAAATAGACACTTCAACCATTCCTCACAATCCAAAGAAAGTTCCAAACAGATAGTTTAGCAGAATATAGAAAATTTATCAAAAAATTATTCATGATCTTTCTGCAAAAACAGTTCATCATTATGTTAGATCCCTATAGGAAGTGTGAGCTTTCCATTGCATTTAGTGTTTATTTTATAATTGGCCATCCACAGCTTGACCTATGCCTTACATGGCATTGGCATCATGACAACAATATCTTCCCATGATACAAAAAGAAAAAAGAAAAGCATAAGTAAAAGAAAATCATACACCACTTTCTCGAATGAAAACACAAAATTTAAGTAAAAAATCAGGCTTCTGCATGCTTTGTGGTGGAAATGTATTTGAATTGATTGATGTTGAAGAATGCAACTAAGTTTGTCGATTTCAACTGAACTTACTTGTACAGAAGACAATTATAGGAAAAAAAAAACCATGTTCTCTTTGGATCTGATCTTTTTTCTACAAAGGTCTCCCACCTTTTGCTTCCTCTTCCACAATAACATCCTGTATTAGACAAATGAAAGGATTAAGATAAACAGACTGGTGATGCAAATTCTTAAGAATTATTCTGAGCACTAAGGTGAGAATTATGATGCTGAAATGCCTTTCCCTATTTGGGGGACAAAACATGGTTGAGGGTCTTTTTCTGGGGTTTTAACAAAGTCATTGTTGTGGGGTTCACATTTTTAACTTTCTCATACAAATTCATCAATTGGTCGTCATCTATGGATCCTGAATAAAGCTATGGTTATAAATCCAGGATTAACCATTTTCACCCAAGTGGGCTTTTCTTTTTCTTTCTTCCCTTTGAACTGTTCAGATAGAAAAGACTTTAGGCCACTTCAGATCAGTACAGCACCATGATCAATCCAGAATAGACTCCAAGTGAAACTCATCTAAGTTTGCTTAAAATCACTCCATGTGAAAAAGAAACAATTCCTTTTTAATTCCCTTTTAGAGTTGTTTAAACTGAAAATCAATCTTGAAATATCCAGGAGTTTGTACTTTGTGGGTGGAATGTGGATTGAATAATTTCCTTTGCCTGTTGCCATTGAAAATTAGCCTTGTGAACTATGTAGTTCTAATACTTATCATTTTGACGACTTTTTTTTTTTAATTTGAATTTATTATATTGATTTGTTTATTTTAAATTATTATGTCATGATTTATATAGATATGTGAAATAACAAGCATATTTTTTAAAATTTTATCAAATTTATATATAATTTTTATTAAAACTTTAAATCCTTTAAAATATAACCAAAATTTTGGACGGATTCAAAGAATATATACCTACTACGTGAATTGTAGATACTGTACAGATAAAGAAGGATTCTTTTCAAATTGTTTCTCTGTCTTTATCTGTTCATCATTTTCTTCTGTCCTTAAAGAAGACAAGGTTTACAAGACATATTGGAGTTGATGAAGTGTCTATTCAACACTGTTTTCTTCCACTTTTTTTTTTAATGGCTTCAATTAAAACTAATGCTGTCGACAGCTACAGTTCATAGAAATTAATAAATAAATTGAAATTGTGAATGGCACACATTTGTAGCATTTGCGACCAACCAGAATTCCAACGCTTGAATTTTTCTTTTTCTTTATTTTTTTCCCAGAAAATGCCAAGCATTAGTTATTCATTCTCTCACGAGATTCTTATAAATTGCTTTCATTCATGTTATTAGTCGATGATTTGTGGACTGAGTTTCGTTTGATTGACGATTGATAACGCAACTCCACTTGCCATTATTTTTTTAAATGAGTGAGCATTGTCCAATTCCACTCGGTCTAAATCCAAGATAAAAAATATTCAAAGCCATGTCAGGCTGAGGTTTTCTCTTCCCAACTTGGGAAGTTGGGATATGATCATTTGATTCTCATACTTTCTGATTTTCAAGAGTTTAGCTATTACTCTATTTTCTGATTTTTCAGTCTTCAAATTAGGCAAGCTCAAGCCTGTTAGCGAAGAGTCATAAAACAAAATGATCGACCACTTGCAACTGAACAACAAAGGAAAAATGAAACAAGAGATGGGTGATTTTAGAAAGACGATAACAAGAAAGATAAATTTTCAGATTGTAATATGAAAATCAAGCTCTTTTCGTTGTATCCTCTTCATTTCAGATAAGTATATACTGCAGAAACAGAAGGGTAATGCCCTGCAGCAGGGATTTGGTTCAATACAAAAGAGTTTCTTCTGAAAGAACAATCCTGTCTATCACTAAATGATGCCTCAATATCATCAGATGAACACAAAAGTTAAAGTAGATGAGACCTGTCCTCCAGATTTGATCATAGTACGCAAAATCCTAAGATGCAATAACAAGGTGCACCAAGCACCATCAAGGCAAGGTTGACATTTTGATGTAAATTCAGACTGATAAAGACAATTAGCTGTATCATCAGCAGCACCAATAGGGCACAAAATGTCATGAGAAGCAAAGGCCGAAAGCTAAAACAATTGCGGTCAATAGCTGATGCTGCCAACCATCCATCTTTTTTATTTGTATTTTCATGTAAAGTTAGTACTGTGTCTTTATACCACTACGCTTAATCCATGCGGAAAAATCATTTTGTGGCCTCAATTTCTCAATCATGATATGAGGGTATACGACCAAGCCAGCCATAAACAGCGTAAACTGCAGAAGCACAAAATAATAATTAGACAATTTCCACAGGAGAAATATTGGTCAATTGAAAACAACAAAATCAATGCCATGAAATGTACCAGAAGAGGAAGGGTCAAGAAACCCCATATAGGCCACAGAGCAAAGCAGAGCCTGCATGAAAAATGTTGGCAATACGTGAAGAGGAATTGTATACATGCCACCCAACAAATCTATGAAGAAATAGCAAAACTATTTTCCTTACAAGCAAAAGGAGACAAGTCCAAGCAAGGTAAGATACGGCAAAGCTGTAATGTTTAACCATTCCCACTTTTCATCAACCCTCCTTACAGTCCATGCCAACATACTTGTATAAAACATGATGGCAAGATTCAATCCAGTCCCTAACAAGCCAAGGTATAAAGGCATTCTGCACAGGAAATAAATGACATAAGATTATTGATACATATAAGCTGAACCACACCCATGAATACATGTACAATATCTCAACGTTAAGCAACCACAAACTGAATATGAATAAAAAAAAACATTACTTCAAACTGCAAATGGAGCAAATGTTGCAACTCATAACTAAAAGCATTATTAGGACCATTCAAAAGTTAAGCCAGCCAGTTGATGAAAGAACAATGAAATAATCATGTTATCACAAAATTTACCAAAATAAATTAAATTCTGATTGTCTGCTAGATTAAAGAGACAATTTATCAATTGTATGTTAGATAAATTGGAAATATGCTCAAACCAGTTAGGGTTTAATTTAACAGCCCAGAGAAGATAGCTGGATGAATGTTAATGATGAATGGAACGAAGCCTTGGGGTGAACCACAAACTCTTTTCATTCTCTAATTTAACATAGGAAAGTTTAAGGGAAAAGGAAAGAAGAACAGAAAAACTATCTAATGTCAAAGGGGGCAAGATGATACAAGAAATTTTATGTATGATATCATTGAAGAAAGTCAAAAGAAGAAAAAGTTGACTTGCTTTTTGCACAAGTTCAATAATTTAAGACCAAGTTCTAACATGCCCATTCTAACTTCATTACTTTAGGAGGTGATCACTGATCATGGTGGCACTTTCTTGATAGTAGAACTGGATGAAGCTTGATCCATAACTTTTATTAGGCAATTGACAGAACCCAGTAAATTTGTGTTTAAATGCAAAGATTCTGACAAGTAGGCTGTTAGTTACTTTATAGGATGAAACTTCACTTTTATAGCAATGTGTTCAACATGTCCATATATCTGGCAAACATAATGTCAAAGCCATGTAAGGGCACTTAAAATGCATGATCCTGCATGATTACAATATTCATACATTTGGATCTCTCTGATCTCAAAAGTTAAAATGATTTATATCATGAGCTATACTCTGGTTCTGTGACATAATAGATTGTAGAGAATGATATGTGCAGCACGGCTTACAAGGTGATACTAGTAAATTTCTAACTTAGTAGAACAGGAGAACCAGCTAGATAAAATATATTTGCCTCTAGTTTGTCTAGTTTCATATCCATTATGAAATCCCTGGTTAGAAGAAGCACTTCTCCCATTTCAGCTACAATTTCAAATGACTCCAAACCACTTTGACTTTTGAACCCATTGAAGCACCATTTCGAACAATCAGAGGAACCCTTTGGAATTGTTATTTTCAATTTTAACTAGTTTCTCTGATTTCAACTACAATTGTAATTAGCTCCAAGCACTTTGACATTAAAGCAACCCAAGCAAACGTGATAATGAACCTCGTCAAGGGCCATGATAGGTTTTCAGATACCTTAATTATATAGAACAGGATATTAGCAATAATTCAACGGACAAACAACAATATTCAAGCATCATAAGCACTTAAATAACAACTAAATCTCATAAATCATAATAAAATGCAAAATATGAGTATTCTAAACCACACTTAAGTTAAAATTCATCAAGTCAGTTACCTTCTGATTCGATCATCGTGCCACAATAGATATATCAAATTGGAGTGCCTATCACCAAAGTAGATAATGAACAATGCTGAACTAACCCAAAGCACATTCTCCAGAATCTCAGTCCAACTTCTAGTTCTCGGAGTTGCCAGTGACAAAGGCTGTAACCTTGAGCAAGCATCATCCTCAAGGTCCTCATTGCCTGATGCATACCCTTGACTATGCCTTTGCCTCATATATCCACCTGCAACTGGTGTCCCACTCCCACCAGACATTTTTCACCCTCACACAAGATTAACCCCCCAAAAAAAAAAAAAAATCTTTTCAAGAACTAAAAACCACTTCCTCGAATGGAATTTCCACAAAGAATCTTGTGAGATGTGCCCTTTCTACTGTCAAACCCTTGTCCAATGTCAAAATCACAACCTTTTTTTTAATCAAAATTCTAAGGAATTGAATAGAAAATTCAATAAAATTCAATGAAAAATGAAACCCACAGGGAAAAAGAAGGTACTCAAGAAACCCGGATAGCAATTTTCAATTTTTATCATCTAATAAAATTCAATAAAAAATCTAAAAAATGAAAAATGAGAGTATTACTACAAACCCATCAACAAGCCCCACAAAATCTCAAAAACCCAGATACAGATTCAGCTTTCTCCTCGACACCTCCGTAATAGTTTCCCTGATTCTAGCCATCAATACCCAAAAAAAAAAAAAAAAGGGAAAAAATGGTGTAACAAATAATATTCAAAAAGGTCAAAATATGTGTCGTTTTACGGGTGGGTGACGACAAAAAAGGATTGATAAGAGGTGAAAGGCTGAAGTCATGACTGATGAAGTGATTCGTTTCTTGTACTTAAAAGAAAGAATGTGTTTATTTTTTTGAGAATTTTTTATAATAATAAATCTAAACGTGGTGGTTAACCTAAAACGAAGTCAATGATGATTGATGATTATGGGTTTTGTGATCACGTCAGGGTGATATTTGATTACGTGGTGAGAGTCGATTGGTGGGAATGTGGAGTGTCAAAGCTTTGTTTCTTTGGCTTTGACTTTGCATAAAGGGAAGAAGGGAATGGAAGGTCTTTTGTGTTTTAGTTTAATTGCTTGAAAGCAAGATAGGTTGGCCACCATGATTATCCTTCAATTCCCTGCCGAATTAAAGGAATGTCGTTCTTTCAAATTCAGCTGGACAGACGAGAATTGGTTAAGATTTTATTAATCAAAAGTTGTAGTAATGCATTAAGAAATTGGGAAGTTGAGTTATAGGTGCAAAGCACATGCATTTTTTTAACCATTTCAAACTTTTTGGATCATTTCTTTGGTTAGGTTTTTTTGGATACTACGGATACCATTAATTCAAGATACAACTCATATTTCTGTCTTTATTTCCGAAAGGGGAAAACCGAATCTTTTTTTTTTATTTGCCAAATGAGAGATTCGGTTTTATAATTTGAATAAAAAATCATGCATTTTTTTTAATTATAAAGAAAATTATATGTACATGAAGTCAAATTTAATCCTTACAGGGAAGAATATAAGTGAAATAAAAAAATAGATAACCTGAAGTCACGAAGGATTTTCATAAAGCATAAATGATAAGTCAGGAGGCCTTTCCAGAGAGGCTGCTTGAACATGAAGGTACGTTCTGGTAAATTTGATGCAATTCTGGCCAATTCTTCTTTGTTTGTTGTTTGAAATGAAAGTAACATTTTTTTTTTGGTGAATAACAGATGAAATGAAAGTGACCTAACCTGGGATTATTAATGTTGTTCCTTGTCGGGCTTCTTTGTAGGAACCTGTAATAAACTCCGAGCTGTAACGTCAAACCTGTAACAAATCAATAAGCTAAAGTGCTCCATCCCAATAGCTGGCCAGAAAAGATCAACCAACGGTTAGAGACAGAAACAGAGTGTGGAATCTTGACTATTTGGAGAAGAAAAAACAAAAATGGACAAATCTACCGAAGATGATTGAAAAGGATATTGTTGACTTTGATTACACTTACTGAATACTCAATTCATCATCATTAATTCTAATCCAACTGCCAATTTACAACAATCTATGCAATTAGTGGCATTAAAGTCAACTATTAGTGAAGGGAACCAGAGAATGAAATTAATTGCATGATCATGCAGAAACTAATATTACATGTAATGTTGATTTGTGTATAGAAATCATTAGAATGAGATGAAATATTGATGAAACTTAACAGGCTCAGTGGTTTAAAGCTCCACCGTACAAGCTGACCGCGTCCATCAATGTTGAGTATAATACATCCAAAGTTAAATGCCCCAAAAACTTTCTATACTTAGATGCACCATCATATATGTCCATTTGAAGTTTCCAATCCTCTGCAAATCCATCTTCCATTACTAACCACCAAGAAATGCCACCTCGAATGTCTTCCAGGTCCACATGGGCCACCAGGCTAAAAATCTCTCCCTCAGTCCCTGCTCTACCTCAAAAGTCAAGCATAGAAAACCGCGATTTCCTTTTATTCCAACCATAAGAGCTTCCTCTTGAAGCCAACGAATAACATGTCTTGCAATCTGTGGCTAGCGTCGATGACATGTCAATTACATGGAAGGACTGTATCAGCAAAATATCTAGACATGAACACATGCATTTTTTAATCACACCTCCAAAGGAATGAGAGTAAACGAGATGAAATAACAGCACACAGTCCACATTAAACCCACCAAGTAACCAGAGTTAATAGCACAATTAATTCGTGATCATGCAAGAACCTATTTCATTACCAATAAGTAAAAATTATATTTGGTAGGAGAGAAAATTTGGGGCCTAGTGGGTAGAAAATGGAAGGTAAAAACCATTTTTCTATTGCTTGGTAGGAGAGAAAGCTGAGAAAAGAGCAATCATGAGAAATTGGGCCATATTTCTTACACTGAGAAAAAAGCAAACAACTTTTACTTTTACATTTACATATCACTTTCTCATCATGCTTCTATATCAGCAGCCCCTGCTTCCCCTTTAAGCAGAGGCACCTTTGTCCACATTATTGTCTAATCACTTTAATCTAAGTAAGCGCTCAGGGTAATCACATTATTGGTGCTTACACAAACAAGTAGGGCGAGGAATTTGCTCATTAAGTTTCTATGCATAAATTATTTTGTCCTCATTTTGATTATGATAATATAAAATCTTTAGTTTTGCACAAACATAACTTAAATCATCTGAACCACCAAGAGTGAGTAGACAGTTGTTTCCATTAAGGTATAGCTTCCATTCCATATTTTAAATTTGCTACAATTACAAAAGATATGCTATAGCAAGTAATTCAGCCAATTATGTATCACCAATGATTCGATTTATGCTTTGGGGAAAAAAAAAGAGAGTACATTCAGACATTTGCAATCTGATAGTAACATAATCTACTTCAAATAACTGAGTAGCAAACATTTAAAATTTCTTATTCCAATGTTAGGTTGTTACTCAGCCTCATTATGTTAATTGTATATAGATATCTAATGAGATGCAGATCATGTCAGCATCAACAGTCAATTTAAACCTTCATAAATAGTGGTCCCAGAATAAAACTTGGGGATGTCATTCATAGAAATTGAGAAAGGTAACCTACCTGCTGCAGTGTTATAACAGGAAGATCAGCCAAGTTACGGTCATATTTGTTTACAGAACATATGTCCTCAGAACTTCTTTTGAACAAGCAAACAACATTAGGAGCACCTTCCCCTTCAACACTGATACTATCATCATTCATCACCACCTTGGTACAGAATTGTAACTTTACAGCATCCTTCATGTTCTGGAAGTCTGAATTCAGGGATTGGAGCACTGCATGAATAATTGACTGAGGAACTTTCATAAAGATTGGCCAGGAAGATGTACGAGAATGCCAAGTGGGATGGGTCATCAAATGGAGATACAGGATTCTGCAAACCTACAAATATCATAGAAAATTATATTAAGAAACAAGAACACTAAAATCTAAAGAAAACTTGCACTAATCCTTGTCAAATGATTAATGAGGAGAATACCACATTTTCTAGCTCCATAAGAACTCTGTTCAAAAAGATTCTGTGAGCCAGAGACAGACAGAAATGACCCAGAAGATCAGATCCATCCTTTCCTGATTGACCAGATACTCGAGTACCAGATAAATTTGCTCTATGCTTTGCTTTTACAAATGGATGTCCATGAACAATTTGCTGCAGATAAATTTCAAAGCTGATACGATTAGGGAAACCCCATTTCTTTTTAGGAGTAAAAAGTTTTTGTTCTCCTAATTTCGCATCATCATATGAGTCCACAGGTACAATTGCAGATTCTAAATTCTGGGTATTAGCAGTGTCAAAAGCCTGATCATCACCCTTACTAGATGGCACAAGTGATAAGAACAGAGAGGTTCCTTGACCTATGCTTAATTGTAGATAATTTTCTTGTATTCCAGTTATACTGACTCTGACAGATTGGTTGAATGCTTCACGATTCACCATATCAAACAACCGAAGCGAAGCAACAGAATAACAGTAAACAAATGAAAGCATGTTAAGGTCATAAAAAGTAAGAGAAACAAAATCTACCTGATCGTTGAAGATTGACTAACGAACTTCATGAAGGAGCAAATGTGTTTCTTTGACACAGTCATCATCACTCATTGATTCTTTCTTGGTGTCTCTTGTGGGCTGCTCAACTGAGCCTTGGGTCCTGATCTTCCTTGATTCTTTTGGGATATCAGCAGAATGCACACCAAGAAAACCAAACTGAAGGGACCAACATGAATTTGGAGGTAAGTGACAGTCAGCATTCCAGCTGAATCATGTTCGACACGAATGGTACGTAGAGAAGATGAGCAAGATATTGCTGTCAAATCATATAATGAATTATCGAAAAGATCAATGGTGAAGCCTTCATTGCTAGAAGCTGGAGATGCAACTCGTTGTCGTTTAACTTTCCAATTTTCCTGCAATCTATTCGCTTGTTAGGAAATAAGAGAAATGGAATATGTAGAAGAACAAGGCTTGATCAATACAAATTGCAAAATGAATATTCTTCTAAATGAATGCAGAGAGGGATAAGTGATTAGAGCACCATAAAATCTTGCTTCCCTAGCAATCTGTTGTTCCAAAGCTTTGGCAGACTGTTTGAAGTATTTACACAGATGCTGCAATATAGAAATAAAATTCAATAGGAAATTCACAATATCATTCTGATACCAAGACAAATAGGCATAATCGTAATTATAATCACATATTTTATACCCGGTAACATTGTAGCTTGGTTGCAGCAGATACAGCAAGATCAGGGAGGACCTCATTAGGTATTGGCTTTAGCCTGGTCATGCCAGTCACTGTTACAGCATCATTAGCTTCCACATTTCAAAAAAAGAATAAACACTATATTCAAATGTCTTTTGAACTTTCTATATCCAGGAAAAAGGAAATATAACCACGCAAAGATGCTAAACAAAAACTTCAGATATAGCTTTAGAACTTACTAAATCAAAAGAACTGTTTTCTCAGATTCTGTTAAGCCTGTTAACCTCGGAACTCATTCATTCAAGAATAAAGACAATGATGTGGCAATGGAACACCAAATTTCAATTCTTAATTTTTAGCATTAAACCCTAAACCCTAACCCTAATCAAGTGAAATTTAAATATACAATATACATGGTTTTACTTCTGTATGGAATTAAGAAAGAACTTAATCAGACAGAGAAGCTTACGGAGGGTATAGTTCGAGGCCATTTTCTTCGATGGCATCGAGTCGTATAGCCGGGAGCCTATCCAAGGATATTTCTAGGTTCCCGTCCATATTTTTTTTACCCGGAAAATCGAAGGGAAATTTTTTGAATCAAGCCCTAGAAGAAAGGGTTTGGGTTTCAGGCTTTCTAAGATTTAGACGAAGTCCAATTTACCCATGGACTTTAGGTTTGACAGATGGATATAGGCCTTTTGTTTAAGTAGGTTAATAGAGGAAAAGACCAGTAGCAGCCCCGGCTTGGATACGTTTGTTTGTTAGGTGTTTTTAACCCAAACCCAAACGATCGAAAATTTTGAATTTTAAAAACCCAAATCAAATTTTGATTTTTGAGCATTGACTTTGGGACCAATTAAGATATATATCCCAATTTCCATTTATTTTTTTACCGAAACTGAAATGAGAAGTTTGATGACCTGCCTAGTTATGGCCTCCAGCAGGAAACACATTAATTTGCACAATCAGTGATATAAATAAGTTGAAATGCCAGTGATTCTGCGTTTGAATTAGATCAGCATTCTTGCTTGCATTTGGGGGATTAATGATAAGGAAGAAACAAACATCAATCCAATGAATGAAAACATGGCAACCAGTAAAATTTTTTAATGCAAAACACGTTTTGTCAATCTTAAAAAATTTATTAAGGCACCACAATTAACCAAAAACGACACCGCAAAGTATACCGAAAAATATTCATCAGATCAGGATTAGCCTCGCTAGCGTGGCAGCTGCCTTGGTGCTTTGCATGACAATGAATCTACAATAAACTAGATAGCGTAGTGCCTGCTGGCTGCTATAACTTTAATTAATTAAATTTTATCCAACTCAATAGTGAAGCTATGAAACTTTGAAAGGATCAAGCTGTGGGAAACAGCAAAAACAATTGGGTTTCTTGCAGAATACACATTGTCTCTCATCAGAACCAATTGTCTGACGATTATTGTTTGTTTTATCCATGAATAGCCTTGACCTGGTCAAGAAAGTTCTCTCATCAAAATCAAACTATAGGAAATTATCGTATAGGATATATTTGTGGAATCTACGTGTGATTTTGTGATGATAAGATACGGATAAATCTTGTTCTTAACCAAACTTGGAAGAAAAGGGATGAAAAAGAAAGGGTCAGAAACAGAAAGAAAAGCTCATGCGCGTAGAAAACAACCCTTTTGTCTTGTATAAATAGGTGCAAGGTATAACGTTATCCAATCTCCACATCTCTTCATCAAATCTCCTTACTCGTTTTCCTACAATTCTTTAACTTCCATTACTTAAATCTTCTTTTTCTCTTTGTAACATTAATCTCTGTTGCATTTAGAAAATTTTTTTGTTTCAATTGAGCCAAAGAATTAAGGCAGAAAAACATGGAGAATCCTCTGCAGTTGAAGTGCTTGAATCACGTTTCACTTTTGTCCAGATCAATTGACAAATCTCTTGATTTCTATCAGAATGTTCTTCAGTTTTATCCTATCAAGAGACCTGGTTCCTTTGATTTCTCTGGTGCATGGTAATTGACCTTTCTAGACAACATTCTTGAAATCACAAAAAGAACAAAAAAGAAACCCCTTTCTTTCTTGTCAAGTTTTTTCCTTAAACTTCTGTTTTATTATATATTCATTCATAGTTTTCCGATTTTGACAAGGATAGGTTGTTCAATTATGGCATTGGCATCCATCTTCTCCAATCTGAAAACCCCAATAACATGCCTAAGATTGGCCGTATTAATCCCAAGGGCAATCATATTTCTTTCCAGGTATGTAATGTCATGAGTTTTATCATTGACTGATCTGGATTTGGATACTTCATATGATTTATAAATGCATATGTACTGAAGTAATTCTTGTTGGCAGTGTGAGAGCATGGCAACAGTGGAGAAGAAATTGAAGGAGATGAAGATAGAATACGTGAAGGGTGTTGTAGAGGATGGTGGAATCCGCGTTGATCAACTCTTCTTTCACGACCCTGATGGCACCATGATTGAAGTATGCAACTGTGACAACCTCCCTGTGGTTCCACTGCCTCAAGATGCCATGCAGACATGCTCGCTGATCAACTGCAACATTCGACAGAGGCAGCAACAGCAACAATTACAGCAGAATAGTGAACAAGCAGTAAAAATCTAGTGATTTTCTAGGAGTCATGGAGGTGAGAATCTACATTAATTTACACTTGTATGTAGCTCAAACACACCGAAATTCATTCAGCATAAACATCTAAGTGTAACCAGTTAGTTAATTGGAATCAAGTAACTCTTCAATTGTTGTCTGTACAATAAAGTTACCAGCCAAAAAGATTGTAATAGAAACTAGCTACTACTATTACTTTCGAAGTGCAGAAAGACACTGAAGAAACAGAAGACAAATGCTTTTCAATATGAACACACTTCAAAAGTCCCTACTACATGAATTAGCTGGACTGGACACCAATGATAAAAATGTTTTGATCTTGACATATAATTCAATTCTGACAGCTTGATAAAACGTCATTTTCTGATAATGAAGCTCAGGGGGAGGTATGCCTTTTCTTATTAAAGCTTCATTTAAAGTAGCAAAAGAAGAACTGAAAGTTACACCAGAAAACTGAAAACATCATATCCAAAGTTTTATCTGATAACACCTTATTGTTCATGTACCATTGAAATGTTTGTTCATAACAAATTAAAAGAACTGGGTTTTTTTCTTTTCTTGCCAATGACCAATAATCAACCACAATCTCAATAAATGTTTTTTTTTTTTTTTTTATAATGAAGTTCGTAGCCTGGAACAGGGTAAAAGGTTGCAATTATAGGAATTTGAATCTTATAAATTATGGATGTCAATACCACCCCTTAAGAATGACTGTATGGATCAACGGAATTAGATCCGGCTTCATTCTATTGTGTGATGCTTTTAGCCCACAACATTCCTGCAAACAAGGGGGCCATTAAAAGCTTTGGAAATTCAAGCCCCACATGAAATAAACTTAAAAGATTATTATTCTAAAGATAAGCAACCAGAATCCAAAAACTTCCATCAATTTTCCTCCAACAGATATGGCATTCCCACTCCCCACATATTCATGTCATGCAAATTTATTATAGTAATTTGGAAACATATAAATGTGATTGCATGATTTTTAAGGTCCATGGCTTCACTTCTGGCCAAAATTTTGGGTTTATGAGGATCACATTGAACGGCCATATTCTCAAAATCTTTGACAATGAGAAACATTATCCCATATTTCTTTATTGTAATTGGAGAGGATTGAAATTATCTTGGTTTGATTCACGGACATGGATTCAACTTGGGTTCTTTGAGATCATTAAATAATCTATATTGATCATTTCAGATACAACCCGAATTGATAAAATAAAATAATACTAGTATTTTTTTTTTCTAAGTTGACAATTATACAAAAATCTTTTTATTTATATAAAAAAAGAAAGAAATGCACATGCTCTGCTCTTGTTTCTAAGTCAATTTACTGAAACCGAGAGAACGTTGCACTGTTAATCGTGCTACGATGAAACTAAAATAATTGTAGCCATTCTCTCCTTTGGTTATCTTCCAATTTTTTAATAGCCAACTACTGACATGCTCATAAATAGAATACCTAAATTGAATCTATGTGGTCCAACCACAAATGGTCATCTATGCGAGTCATTGCCATAAAAAAGATTTAGGATAAATTAAATTATCCTATCTTGAACTAAAATTTAATGTCAAAAGTTTTTCCCTAATTTTATGATTTCATTTTTTTCTTTAAAATTATTTTTTTTATAATAGATGTGGCTGGTATTTTTTTTTAATTTCAAATTTATTAAATATTATTTTTTTATAATTATATAAACCAATTAAATTATAAATAAAATAAAATACGTTTGATAGTTCAATGTATAAATGTTAATAAATTGTGAGAAAACAAGTTTTTCTCAAAAACAAAGAACTGGTGGCTATGAGAAATTATGCGGCCACCTGGTAGTTTTTTACTTTGAAATTAAAATTATTAATTAGAACCATCGTTTTATAACAGGTTGCAAACTCATCCAGAACTATGTGATCGTTGATTTCTGTCGTTTATTACCAGAATTACACCCGTCATTATCTGCATATACATATACCATGTTTGGTTCTCATAATTAATTATCCAATTTGCAGCATAAATTTTGGTCTAATTATAAAGTTTTTTTATTAGATTCTAACTCTGTACTCTCATTTGCTATAAATACAAGAAAGAAAGTGACAGTTCCTTTAGATAGGCTATGGAAAGAGGCGATGGAGTAATGTAGGATGAGGGGTCCATGTGGGTGCTGGCTCTGCAGAAACAAACTCATTGGAGATAAATATGTCCCAAAACTCCAATCAAGTTCAACCACATAGACCAAATTGCAAAGAAAAGAAAAAAAAAAAAAAACCATCAAATCTCTTCAAAGCATCACCACCCTTTTGTTTATCCTTGATCACAGGCCATAACACATGGTTTGCTGCTATAAATTATTCCATCCACTTTCTAATCATTATTATTAAGTTATTATTTGTAAGGGTATTCTTTTTGCCTACTGATTCCAAACGCCTCCCTTGCTCACATTATTTATATATTTCTGCACCTTGACTTAATAGAGTAGAACATTAGAAGCTTTCTAAGAGAGGAGAGTTTGAGAAAGATTAATGGCTACCAAAGAGAGTAAGCAGAGGAAGTTAGGTGGTTTCTTGAGCACTTTCTACAGGTTGAGTACTAAAAGTCAGAAGCCAAAACGCGAGCCTGCTGCAATGGTAAATAACAAGCCTGTTTCACAGAGTTTGCTGTTAAAGAAATTGGAAATTTGTCAAACCATAGAGCAGGCTGGCCAGAAAGGAGTGGAAAATGAAGGAATTGGAGGAGGAGGAGGAGGAGGAGGAAAGGTTGTTGAAGGAAGGAAGTCTGTTTCTCACGTTGAAACGAATTTGTCATCAGTGATTTCGTTTCTTCAGGTAAAGGTTTTGGTTTCTGACATGCCTGGATTCATGCAAGTGCATGCCTTCCGCTGTGCCAGGAGAACTTATGATAGCTTGGAGAAGTTTAGCTCAAGACACATGGCTTATAACATGAAGAAGGTATGTTTCAAAAGCTAGTTCTTTCACTAATACATATTGTACATTACCTCATTATTGGGAGATTGATATTTCTGGGGAAAAAAAGAATGACGGGCAAACTTGGAAAAAGAAAGAAGTTAATCTATTCACAATTGTAGTGGCAATGGCAAAACTAGCTATCTAGGTAGATTGAATTGTTTGTGAAAATTTTCTTGCGGGTGTTTCTTTTTGGATTTGCCTAGTTTGAATGATTGAGTTTTATTAATGGAACCCCACAAGGAAGGAGACAACACCTGCACGACTGATAAACTATGACTTTCTTTCTGATATGTTTCTTTCATCAGAATCTAATGAGTGTTCAGGTCACATGGAACCATTGACTAGTAGTTTTTGCCATTTCTTACAATCTTGAAAATGAAAATTTTCACTGTAATAAAATTAATAAGTTAAATTGTGAGAAAATTTTGCTCCCTCTAGTAACCAAAGGAAAAAAAAAATTTACTTTCTGATCTGTTGCCCACCTAAATCAGTTATGGTAGTCTGTTTCATATAGAATTTTGGGCTTTTTACATTTAACTATGTTTGAAGATTGAAGTAGATCCAGTCAATTTTCAAACCTCAAGTATGGGAATCCATAGTGAGATCAGATCATGATCCAACAGACCATGTGTAAACAGCCAGAGAACCTCAAACTCAAACCAGTATCATATTCTAATAATGAAATCGTATTCTTTTTTTTTCTCCTTGAGCCATGTGTAGAACAATCAAACACTAGTATATGTCAAAGTCCAATCTGTCTTGGGTTTTAATCATTTGATTACCTTCTTTCTGTCGAATATATTTTTCTCATGGTTGAAAATTTTTGCATGCAGGAGTTTGATAAAGTTTATGGACCGGCTTGGCATTGCATTGTGGGCTCAAATTTCGGCTCATTTGTTACACACTCAACAGGTTGCTTTCTCTATTTTTCCATGGAGAAACTGTATATTTTAGTGTTTAAAACAAAAGTTCAGAGGGTTGCAAATTGAGTTTAATCAAATATAGATACCTGCTTTTTCTTTTCTCTAGTTCTTAATTATTTTACCAGCATGGTAATTTGTATTTTCCTCTGCATCAAGTTTGTAAATGAAAGAACATTGTAAAAGTGAACATTAAGTGAATCATCTTTAAAGTCAATTCACTTTGTATTTTTCTGTTCCTCCTGGACTTTTTTTTTTCTTATTCTGAAAGAGGGTAAAAGTGAAAATTGGAGCCTAGATCAATCAAGGCATGATTTCCAGCCAGACCTGACCCCCTTGGCCCCTCTGTGGCTGCTGATAGATTGAGAGCTAGCTATGTTTTAATGGCTGGATTGATTTGTCCTTTACATAACTCCCAGAGCAGAGAGGGGTCTGAAATTTTTTTGGTCTTTACAAACTCAAATGCATAAAATTTTTAAGACCAAAACTATAGAAAGGTATTAAACAAAAGAAATCAACACAAAGCTCTGAAAGAAAACCATCTCTAGAACAATATCCCATGAAACATAAGATGTTGAAAACAAACCAAACATGTAAGTTCGAGGTTTGTGCTGTTATACACCATTTTTTTCTATTTCACAATATAATTTTCAACTGGAATTCTCCATGTGAGGAAATTTAACCCCTAAAAAAATCACACATAATTGGAATTGGAATGCCCTCTAGCATACTCAGAACATGTACAAAATGAAGCTATATATATGATCATGACTTACTTTTGTTTGATCTTCTTTTCTTGGTTGCGACCGGTTTGCCAAAAACCCCACAAAACCCACAACCGGAGACCTTAGGGGAAGGAGGGTCCACGCTAGGCGATGCCGCATTCATTGTCCGGTACATATGTCCACCGCCTCCGTCCGATTGGCTACGTCTTATCATATTTTCTTGATTGTTATTATTATTAAGATTCATTCGGTTCAAGTCTCCTGATAAAAACTTGTCATTCCATACTAACCCCGACGACCCTTGTCTCCTAAACGACGTTGTAGACCTTTGTAAACCACTCATCTCCATCTCTTCTTTCCTTCTTCTAATCTTCTTCCTCCTCTTCTCCTTCTTGTTTCTATGGAATTAATTTATATTGAGCTTTTTATTGGTCGGAAGGTTGAGGCTAAAGAGATTCGACTTCTTCAATGTGCTGTGTGAGTATATAAAAGACTGGAAAAATGGGAAAATGACAAGTAAGGAATATGAGGAAAGTTCATAAAATGGTATCTATGTGGGAAGAATGGGATTTCGGAAACTTAATCACCGAATCAAAGACTTGGACCAGAAAACTGTTTTGGTCCATGGTCTAATTAGCTTCAAACACTGATCATGATTGGCGGCTAAAAGAAATCTCGATATCAAACAAAGCTTTCGAAAACCCATTGACCCACCATTAAAAAAACTATTTGTAATGTTGGTTTGCGTTTTGTGTAATAAATTATTAAAAGGCATAACCAAATGATTTGATCCTTCGTCTGGCAACGATGTTTTATGTTATATATTTTTTACTTTTATGTTGTCAATACGCTTAAGTAGGTAGAGTCATCATTGAAATAAACCAGGTCAGATTACAAGCAAAACAACTGACAAGGAATACGCATAAAAGATAAAACACAGAGACGTTGACAAAGCCTTTAAACTAGTTAATCATTGCTGTTATATGCAGTAAAGGCAATTTTTAATGTACTTCTCAAAAAGATAGGCACGGAATTAGAGTTTCGAGTATTCATAGAAAACAATATACAATAAAACAGCGAGCTCCCTTGTAATGAACTAACTATGATGTTAGCAAAGTTTCTGAAAGTCTACAAGGATATGCCCGCAACTAGCCTGTTTCCAGGTCGAGCTCCTTTCTCTGTGATTCGGATATCAGGTGGAAGAGATATAGAAAGACTCCACACTTAATCCTTCCTGTAGGTTGTCTCCTTCGAGTCCTCGTAATCTTCACCAGTAAATAGAGTAAAATGTCGACCCAGCATTTTATCTAAAGCAAAGACTTCAGAGAACATGCCTAGAGGTTTTATCTAAAGCAAAATTTAAAGGTTCCTTCTTTTCTTTTTCTTTTTCTTTTTTTTTGTAAAAAAGGATAAAGCTATGGGACATAATTCCCGTCAACTTCAAAAATTTCTTCCCTAGTATGTCCATCTCTTACAGTATCTAGCCTCCCCTTGTCCTTGAGGATTTCACTCAATGATTTTGGACACTGGAAGTCTGCTGATGCAGTTCTGCCTGAATGCCTCATTTTCCCACCATTTTCATCAGTTTTCCTCTTCTCTTCTCTAATCTGGGCAAGGGTCTTGGGACCTGTAAAAGCAGTAGATGCATCTGTGGATTTCCTCTCCCTTGAAATTAGATTTCTAGAAACTTCAGATGAAACAGACTTTCTTCTAGGCAGCCTTTTTTCCCTATAAGGCCGCCTGTTGGAGAGATTAGGCTCCAAGCGCTTAAGCCAGCCATGCCAGTTGGCACCATTGTGAAAACAACCTTGGTCTCCCATTGATTCTATAGAGTGCTTCCCCACTTTTGATGCCTATCTTCTCCTTAATTTCCAATCCATGCTATGCCTTGGAGGCCTTTCCCAACTTTGACCAATCAGATGAGAATATTCAGATCTTCTTGACAAACAATTAAGAGGATTGCCCTTGACTACCCTGCGTTTCCTCAAATAGTCTCTAAGATCCATACCAATCTGTTTACCAATTGACAGTTCAACAGGCAACAGTCTTTTTCTCTTCTCGAAAAATATGGAATCCAACCTTCTATCTCTGGGGTGGGCAGAAGGATTCCTCACATTATCAAAAATATACTCGTTGTCTGAACCCTCATAAGCATCATAGACATCTAGATCATTCGAAAATTCTAAATTGGGGTAACTAGTCTCATGCTGAACGGAATCTTCATAATCATAACTCAAGAAGTGCTCTCTCTGCTCTCCATCAGGGCCCAGTAGATATTCTGAATCATTCTCATAATCCAAATCCTCTGATTTGTTATCCACAAGAACATCAAAACCTGGGGAGGACTCCAACCACTCCTCTGGCTCAACTTGGTCATCCATTTGCTCCTCTGAACTTTCATCCGTGCATGTTGGAGATCTGCTTTGAGTAATGCCTTTTTTTAGAAGCAAGGATTGTGACTTAACAAAATCAGCTTGTCCTAATTCAGAAACAGACGTTTTTGGAAAGACACTCTTCTGTATCATAGTTTTGGGGACTGATTGTTGGTGGTCCACTTTAAGCTGTGCATCCATGTCCTTGCTAGATATTGAGGCTGTTTTCGATGGATTGGGATGTGTTTCTGTCGGAGCTGCTCCAGCATCAATTTCTCGGGATGTCTTATAGTCCAAGGGTAGAACATCAGTCTTCAAAGATTTTCCAGTAACGGCACTGTCATCAGGACCATGCAGAAAAGAGCATCTGTCACCTTTATTGCAGAAACCATTGAAGTAAAAGTAACAAGGCAAATTTGTCTTGTTTGATGGTGCAGAACATTGGTATGGCAATGCAGCAGATTCAGATGACACTCCATCCAATGGCTGTGAAAACAGAAGAATTTAGTTCATATGACTTCACCAAACAGACAAGCAATAATTAAAATAAGTCAAGAATATAATTAACAACTCATTCAAAAATGAGGAAAAAATAAATATAAGAGGCTCCACCATAGTCAAAAGGCTAATGCATCAAATAGGAAGTTTAAGATAGATCTTAGATGTCAAACACCAGGTACCAGTTGTGAAGGTGTTTTATGGCCTACCCTTTTCACTGATAATTGCTTCTCATGCTCCATGTTTAATGTTTGCAGATAACCAAACATGATGAGAATCGGAAGCAGATAGTGGATATACTAAAAACATATATCCCCATATTTCTTGTAAATTGATTTCATGCTAACAATAAAGGACACATAAAAGTCTTTCAAGGATTTTCTTTTTGTCTTAAAACGAATTATTTATCAAAATATTGTAACATAGAGGAGATTGCAACAAACATATATGTCAAAATGCAAGATCAATATCCAGGGAACATATCAAGTAACTGATCCAAATATACAATACTATTATGACACCTTTTGAGTTGTGTCCATGCAAAATTGTCTTCTAAAGCTGCAACTCATGATAAATTCAACAGTTAAATTTCCAAAACAGGCAAAAATGCGATTCGTACACAATATATCAGTCCAACAATCAATATGAACTTATTAAAACAGCATATGAGCTCACAGGATGCCGAAAACCACAAGCTGGATTAATACAATTCCCAGCCAACCAGTACCAGCAGTCCCTCGGGTTGAGCCTGGCATTTTCACTATGCCGGTACTCACAATCAATACCCTGAACAAAAAGCCAAACAAGAAGATAGAATAAACTAAGAATGGGGTCATTCTAAAACAATGGAAACACCAACCCATAAACGCCAAACGGATTGAACAAAACAAAAACGTTTATATACCAAAAGCTATGTATGTACATTTAGTATCATCAATGTTTTTGTACACAAAATTCTTAAAAACAAACCAAGAAAGATGCCTAACAATTTCCAAGTAAAGAAACAGAAACAAAAAAAAAAAATCTAAATTATTAAAAAAGAAAAAGCATGAAAATTAAGATGGTTCGGGTTCAAAAATAAACCCTAAATATTCAGATCCTTGAAATGCAGTACCAGAAACATATCGCATTCCAAAAATACAAAAAAAAAAAAAAAAAAAGAACCGAAAGCAAAATGCGTGGTGGAAATTGGAAAGTGTGAAAGAGAGAAAAAGCTCAGTTCCAGAGAACAAAACAACACAAAAAGAAAAGAAAAAGAAAGAGTGATTTGGGTTTGGGTTGAACCTTCTTGCAAGTGAGAGGAGAGGCTAAGAAATAAACACAATCGGTGTTACGTTTCAGCCATTCTTCCTCCATTTTTTTTATTTATTTATGCTTTGCATGAAATGAGAAGGCTCCCTCTCCTTATATAGTTGGAAAAAAAAAAAAGTAAAGAGAGAGAGAAAGAGTGACAGAGGAGTGCTTGGGTTTATAAATTTACATGGCGGAAAACCGGAAAAAAGAGAGCCAACGATAACGGGACAGCCTCAGAAAGAGTGTGAGAGAGGATGACTTTTTTTGGGCTTGAATGCAATTTCAAAACGTTTGTTTGTTCCCCGAGGACGTACACTTGGCTTTTTCATTAGCTGCTACTATTTTTTTTTTAAGTTAATTTATTTTGTAAACATCATTTATTAAATAAAAATGTTAAATATTTTATAAAAATTGTACATGAACATCACACAACAAAAATAATTGATAAATCTTAAACAGTTTTTAAGATTCAAATAAAAACATATTTTTAATTTATATTAAAAAATATTGATAATAAATACTAAATACATAATAATATTTGCAAATGCTATAAAATTTGATAATATTTATCAATTCTATGTATATAAATTGATATAATTAATAGATTAAAATTTAAGTTAACATGATATATAATTTAAAAATTCAAAATGCAAAATTTGTATTTTTTTTCAAATTTTAGATATTAAATACGCAATTATTTTTTTTTTTGGAGAAAAGAGAGATAACCTTTCTCAAAATTGTGATCATAGTAATTCTCACTTACCCACAAAATGGATCCATCAAAACAAACAACTGGCCAAATTTGGCACCATCTGATTCAGACATAACATCAACCCACAAACAACTGATTGCAGGGACTTTCTAAAGATCTTTTTATCATGATTTCACTGCTACAAGCGTTGACAATGTACTATTTTACATTGTATATGACTAAAAAAAATTATTTGATACCATGGGCTTTAAATTCTGCCTCATCAGTGTTCTTTCGGGAAACATTTATTACCCAAAATTTATGTTCAAACCAAACCATGTGAGAGTCATCTCTTCAAATCCTTGAATGCCTCCATATTTCAAAATTTGTAAACCATTTGCTCAGTGTATCCGAGTTCTTTAAGTATGCCAGTTAGCTACAGTTCAAGGAGGGTTAACATAAGATAAGAAATTTGGGGTAACAATTAAGAAAGGAGAAGAAACCACAAAAATGTCTTTGATACCTCTCCTTGTGAATAGTCTTTAGCCTTATCACCGGATATGTGTTCCATCATCCCAGGTGGACCGCATACCTGAACAAACAGGGAAAAGAACAAGGGAAAGTGAGTAGGCAAGGTATATCTATATGTCCTATTTGTTTCAGATGGCGACAATCTTGTTGCTGCATATCATCCAGGTAATCTCTTATGATAGGGGAGTTAAAAAATGCCAAGTTTTAGGATTATGGCATTTTCCAAAACCATAACCTGGTTTTCAACAAGAAAGTATCAGAATGTCATGCACAAGTCTGAAACTCTAAAATTTAAGCAACAGTGACTATCTGAACAATTAGATTAACCCTGAAGAGAGTTGCAATAACGGACCAAAAGAACAAGCACATGTATGCCCATGGAAAAGCCTATTCCTCAGGTTGGTCTTAGTCTCATGATACCTCGTCTAAGGAAGCAACAGCTGAGAAAATAAAAGTTTGAGTGCATGTTTGTGAGTGTTTAATTTTTTCTGTCTTTACAAATGGAATCAGAAAAAACAAGACTCTGCTTGTTGAAATTGATATCAGTTTTTCACCAAGACTAAGCAAGAAATGCCAAATAATGGGAACAAAAATGTATTTACTATTTTCTGGAGTTGAACTAATGTTAAAGAAAAAGGTGCCTTCCACCTCAGATAAAACTTACACCACACCTTGGCAAACAGAATAAAAGAAAATTGGTCGAGATCCAGAAGTAAGAAAGTGACTTACAAGGATCAGAGTATCTTCACCAGGACCAGGTAAGCCTTTTTTTACCGTATCCTTTGAAATGTAACCGGCACCTCCTTTCCAATTTTTTGATGGATTATCCACAGTGTAGAATACCTAGGGAAAAATTTTAAAAAAAAAAAAGGACAGAAGCAAGTTACTATTTGAAGAAAATGTCTACCTGCACATTAATTATTTCATCATGAAAGAATTGTACCTTAAGATTTGGGTGTGTAGCAGCAAGAATATCAAGCTTCTGCTTGAGCAATATATCATCTGGGGAGACATTCGCATAAAGCAGTGACACCTGTTGGAATAAAAGTCCAAAACATGCTCACATTTGATCTAAAATAAGCACTAAACAAATGATAGTTGACAACAGAAAGAAAGTTATGGTTACAAATCTAGCAATCAAATAAGGTACCTGAGTGTTGTCATCAGGATTCTTCATTATAGCCTCAATTACCTGAAGCATTGGAGTTATGCCTGTCCCACCTGCAATCTGGAAAAACAGCATATAATTGAGTGCAAATGGAGATCAGACTTTTCAATAATCTTGGAAAACATAATACAGCTATAATAATTAATCCTGATTACTTAGTAGATGATTTGATTGAACATGCAGAAAGCATGTTTGCAGAAGTGATAACTGTAGAGAACATAAAATATAACATTGGATGAATTTTTGGCATTAATTATACGGTAAAAGCGGAGGTATTGGACCCCAGCTAGTTACTCACATTACACTAGTAAAAATAAGTATTGAAAAGTTGGTAAAAAAAATGTGCAGGAAAATTTGAATCCTTTAGCTGTTAAGTGTACAATTTCCCTAGAGGTTTTGCTTCTTTGTGGGAAAAATGAACAAGAAACTAGAAAATCAGCTCTAACCATGCCAATGTGTTTCTTCATATTGGGAGAATATCTGAGCTTTTCAATGGGCCTGCAAGAGAGAAATGCATCCAGTTTAAAGATGGCATGTAGTGAGATCTCTATGAAAACTACCATATATGAATACCTACCCTTTCACTTCAACTACATCACCTGGTTTTAAGCTAGCAAAATGCTGACTCATTTTTCCTTCCGGATACACCTGCAATGTTTATTTTTAAGTAATGCACAAAGCGATTCACAAGTGTGGCATTCCATGTTTGAGGCAAGAACATCTTCAGAAGTGTGAGAAAAAGAGGAGGACAAAGAGGTGAAGGCATTTATCACTTCATACCTTTATTAACAAGTCAAAGTATCCCTTAGCATCTGGGTCCGATATAGGAGTGTACCTGATGGTTGAAGTTATTCCAATATGATTATATGAGCAACTAATATCTGCTAATTGCAGAACAAGTAACAAGTAAGTTGAAATATGATTTTGTACACAACAAACTCAACTTAATCTTTTGATATCTGCATCAATGAATTTGGTGAAGAAATAGGTATAGTAAGTTTAGTTTTGTCGAGAAGAAGCATATGAAAAATTAATTTTAAATCATGTCAGACTTGCACTCCACCTAAGCTCTTCCACTAATCTGATTTACAGCTAATTCCTTTGGTGATTAAACAGGATTATTTTAATAAAACTCAAGAGAAGTTATAATATCCATTATATGAATACTCAAAAATAACAATCTCAAAGGTAATTTCAATTAGGGAAAATAGATGCATATGATCCTCATATTGGGGTATTTTCCTCGTTCTTCTTTGAAGCCTTCTATTTACAGACTATTATACAATGTTACTTGGAAACTTTCATCTCTTTCAATCTTCATGAAGCGAGTCATAATCTAGACCTTATATAAGAGGTATGTATAAAGCAAAGATTTAGAATTTATCCCCTCACAAGCAGATGGTATTTACCACAACAAAAAAAGAAGGAAATAGAAATATGTGAGAAATGCAGTTTAAACCATGGAATACAAGTGAAATAACCTAAAAACTTTAAATGACTAACAAATCACCAATTTAGAATAATTTCCATGAAAAGCAAATTCTCTAATCAAACCATTTATGAGTTCAATATGTAGGCTTACGGTCTTATGACATATTTTGTTTTTCCTTCACCATCTTGTCCTAATGGAGCCCTGCAGTAACAAGAATGCATCAAAA
The DNA here is from genome assembly GCF_002303985.1 of Durio zibethinus. Next base: position 14,904,286 of record NW_019167882.1, on the reverse strand, counting down.
TAGTGAATGTACAGGCAGAGTAATTCAAAATCTCATCTAATATGTCCCCCTAAATGCAAATTTCAAAATCTTTCACAAAAACCATAAGGATTCTAATAAGCAACTCCAATTATAAAAAGAGAACATACCTTGTAAGGATGCATGAAGCGACATCTAAACCCAACTTAGCAGTGGGATCAAATGAAAACCTGTCATTTTGTGAAGAAAGTTAAAAATGAAGGTATGTGTTCTAGGACAACTTGAGGAGGAATTTAACAATGCAAAAGCTTCTTTTAGATGTTGACTTCAAATTTGGATGAGCAAATTATGTATGGAGTTAGTTGTAATTTTTTCACTCTCAATTAGTATGGATTAATTTCCTTTTCCCATGTTTTGTTCTATTTGATAGTCCAGAATCCAAGAAACAGTAGTCTTCCCAATGAAGCACAAAATCAATGAGAAAGGTCAAAAAGATATTTAAGTGCAAACCAAGGGGTAAAAAGCAAATCTTATCTATTTACATTATCCTATAACTCTCAAACTTTTGTTCATAAAAAAGATTCATGCAAATGACCATGTTATTAATATAGATTAAACCATTATAATATATGACAATGATTGATTAAAACATATATACCTGAACAAGTGAGTGTTGTGACTAACCCTTGCAGTATCTTGCAACTTAAATTCAAGCCACTTATCAGACTTCAGAGCTGAAATGTTTGAAAAAAATTCTCCCGAGCTAGTCAATAGAAGAAGGATCAAAAGAAACTAAAGCAGATATTTTATCATTTATGCAACCACTTTCAACTTTATTATTGACTAATATTCTCCCTAGTGAGGGGAAGGGGATGACAGATTTCACGGTTCAACTCAATTTTGCAATTCAGTCATCTAATAATGAGGAAGTCTAGTAAATTTGTGCCCACCAACTTTTGGACCTGTCTCTTCGTTGATTTGATCCAGATGCACCTGTAATCGGAAGGAATAACAACATAGTTACACAATTTGGAATGTACACTGAAAAGTTATAACGTTACAATTGCAAAAAGGCTCACATGTGTAGGCCACATTACAACTACGTTAGAAGTTAATGGCAAAATCAGACATGAACCTCAAAAAATAATGTTCATCAAGAAAACCAAATCACCTAGAGAACACATTGTAGGACCCAAAATAAACCACAAATTTGAATTTAGAACTCATAACTATCAACATCCAACATTCATTTCGATATCCAAACCTCCCTGAAAACAATTCATAGTGAAAAACCATTCCCAGAAAAAAAAAAAAAAAAGGGAAAACGAATCACAACAAAGTCCTACCAGTACATTTCACCATTTAAGAAACACATTCAAAATGAAAATATAAGTAAACCCATTACACTAAACACAAACCCTTCAACTTCCAAGCATCCCACATTGCAACAAAGATCAAAAGAAACAAAACCCAGATTGGAATTCTAGAAATCTCACCAAATTCGACTCCGAGAAGCAATAGTAAGTGGAGATTCCACCGGCGACGGCTGCGATTGCTGCGAAGCGAAATCCAGCAAAATCTGACTTCGGTTGACCTCCAAATGCATTGTTGAAGGAAGCTGGAGTGGCTTTGGCGAGTCTCCTAAAGAAGGTAGTAGCCATTTTGTTTCTTTTTAATAGAGCAAGCAAAGTACAAAATGTTGGCTCTTTTCAGTGAGGGTTTTTGACTTCTATAGAGATTGTAGAGAGCTTTGACCAAAGTTTAATTATTGTTGTGTATTTTTTTTTTTAATTTCTAATTTACCCTAAACCTTCTATCTAAATCCTTCACCCTATTACATAATTAACTGAAAAAATTATTACATGTTTAAATTTTTTTTGAATCCATAATTTTTAAATATTAATTTTAATAATATATTAACTGATTTAAAAGATAGTCGATATTATTATATATTTTTTATTTTGTGTTTAAGACACTTTTTAAAGTTACTAAATATTTTAAAATGCATTTAATAATTTATTTTTGAAAATTACTGAAAGATATATTTTCAATGAAAATATTAAAATTTTGAGTAGCTAAGAGTTTGATATTGTAAGGTCAATTTTATTTAAAAAGAGTTATTTAATTACATTAATGTTATATTTCTTCCTTTTAATCATTCATTACTTTTTAACTTTTACAAATATAAAATACTTATAAAATCATATCTTTTAATTATATATTCAATAAATGATTTAAAGTTTATTATATCAAATAATTTTTATTTTTATAGCAAAACTTCCAATACTTAATTTTACATTATTAAATATTTTCAATTCATCATACAAACACCCATAGTTTTTATAATAATATTTTTATAAGATTACAAGAAAAAAAATTACAATCCAAAAAAAAGCAACATATATGATATAATCATTACATAAAAAATCAATGAAAAAACTAAATAAATCAAGAAGTCAATATAAAAACTAGAGGTCCTTGGTTAAAACCTGGTCTCAAATAATATTTACTGATCTAACTTACTTTTGCCAATAATCATGCAATTTTTAGTAAAATATTAAAATTTTACTTTTACTAATCAATGTTCAATTTTTTACAGCCATAATTATAATATAAAAATTTATAAAGTTGTACCAACAAAAAGTTAGCTTAATTGGCAAAGATCATTCACCTCGACATACAATTCTGGGATTTAAATCCAACAGATATTGAAACAATCTCAAATGCACCTTTTTCAACTATTGTTTTTTAATTTTTAAGCTGTCGAATAGATATAGCAATTGGAGTTTTCCTACCAAAAAATATTTACGAACTTGTGTTTATTGACTTCAACATAAGACGAGGCCTCTTTAACTCTGTATTAAATGTTGTAGTCGACAGAATAACAGTAGAAATGTACAGGGATTCGGTTACTAGACATGTCCATGAATTGAGCAAACCTTCAGGCCTGTGTGCAAGAATTTTTAAGCTGAGGACCCGGCCAGGCCTTCAATGAGATTTGAATGATAGGAAGTGTAATGAATCTATGTTGAGCATTGAATCCAAATGTCGATTACACAAACAAAATGGTAAATTTTACAGAGAGCAATATCCTCAAATAAAATGGGGAACTGCTTTCATTCATTTGAAAGATTATTGATATCTTTCTAATTTACGACAGCAGAATTTCTGGTGTTCCGAAGAATCCTTGGAAAGGAAAAAGGACAAACCCTCCCTCAAAATGAGGACGAAACGCATTGGAACAAGCACAAAGGATCCGCTGCAGCCATTGGAAAAGAATGAGAATGCTAGAGCTTTGAAATGAAACTGCTGTGCTGCTTCAATTCAGCTTCAGCACCAGTTGGTGGATGGTGATTAACCCAGGCAGAGATGAGGTGATGGGCGATTGCAAATGGCCCTGGAATAAACATGGGAGCAAGCTTCCCACTTTCCACAATAAAATCAGCTGACAAACTATGCCCCTTCTTAACTCCCTTGCAAATCTGATCTACTTTAGCCGCAGCTCTTCTCTGTGCCTTCTTGTATTCAGCAAATGCCAATGCTTTCTTCACATCTTCTCTACCGTGCCACTGAGCATCTAGACAAACATAAAAGTGTCACCATTGTTACGATTTTAAACCCGAATGAATAAGTACAAAATGTATGGAAACTATTGCTTTTCAAGATTTTCTGCACCAGGTCATCCGACAGAGCAAAAGCCTTCTTTATAATCTGTCATCAAACCCACATGACTATTGCAAATTATCGAAATCCATATCCTTCATAATGATTACTGAATCCAATGCATCATAAAGTTGGTTCCTCTAGAATTGAGTTTTCAAAGTGTTTCCACTCTCCATATGTCCTATGTATTAACCATTACGACAGTTTTTTTTTCAACAGAGCCCCCATTGAAAAACCATTAACAGCACTATAAAACACCATGCTTCCCTACAGTGATAATTAGGATTCAGGATGGCAAAAGTCTAACCAACACAGCACAGGTGCGTTGACTACTTAGTTTTCCAGGAGTGAAGAAAAAAGAACAGAAGAATTACATAAAAAAAGACTGAAATTTTTGTTTTCTATGTATTAAGCATGGTTTAAACAGCACAGATGTAATGACTACTTAGTTTTCCTGGAGTGAAGAAAAAAAAAAAGAAGAATTACATAGCAAAAGGACTGAAATTGTGTTCTTAAAGAATAAAGCAACCAGAAAAGAAAATGTAAATGATATCACATTTCTGAATGTTCAAGTACCTTCTAATTCTTCCTTATCCACATTTATGTCAAGAGATTTTGCATATGCAAAGAACCCGACCATCAATTGGCATGGTATGCTACTCGGACCAACTGACAACAAATCAGATTAGTAATTTTAAAAAGTAACAGGTGTTAATATGCTTAAATAAAAAAGGGTATGGGGAATGCATAAACATTGTGCAGACTGCAGACATTTTGCAAGCAATTAAAAAAAGGAAAATAATACAAGGCTTTATAAAAATAAAAAGACGCTTACAAAACAGAAAATTTTCTATGACCATTTCAAACCAGATTTTCTGTTTCTAATTTCCACATGATGGGCCAGAATCCAGTCAAGTATATTGGAATGCGAGAAAAACAAAAAGGAAAAGTGAAAGGAAGGGGAACACAAGCATCATGACCCACACCGGCATACTGATTAAAAAATATATATACAGAATATTAGCTAACCACCACAAGTAGTAATATCTGGCTGGACAATTTAAGTCTAAACTACCATCAGCATATAAGTTTCCTATTAAGTATTACTGTATCTCCCTTGACAAAAAACAAATCAAATATAAACCACAGCAGAACATAGCAAAACATGTTATTCATCCAAACAATCTTGCAGAATGATACCAGGCCATGGCTGAGAACTATGATAGACAACTTCACCAACTTCAATACTGGTCTCTTCATATGTTTCTCTCCTCACTGCTTCTTCCAAGCTTTCCCCTGGCTAAGGACAATAGAAGATATCAAACAATGAAATCGCAGAAATAAAGGTGAGATTGCTTCCTCTTTCATATTTAAGATATTCTTTAATCTTACAAATAAGAGGTAAAACCTGATAAAAGTTTGAAGTTCTACCTCTACGAATCCAGCTAAGCAAGTCCACATTCGAGGTACAAATCTGGATTGTTTACTTAAAAGTGCTCGATCATTTTCTCTATCAATGACCAACATAATGACAACCTATTTTCAAGAAACATTAGTTAGAGAGAACAAAAAGACACCCTACAAATCCTCTATATTAAAAGTTCAAAGTTCAAACATCAATTGTAGAAAATAAGAGAAATGCTTTACTGGATCAACACGAGGGTAAATGGACTTTTTGCATAGCTCATTGGAGCATTGTTTCCTTCTCCCAGCTTCCTTGGGAACTGTTTTCTCTCCACAATGTCCACAAAATCGTGATAGATTATGCCATTGAAGCAATGCCCGTGCCTGATCAAATGTAATAAGCATGTAATAATAAAACTCTAGCAAAAAAAAAAGATGCAAAAAATGACTAACAGTAGACAAAACTTAGCAATGCCAACTGGATAATATTTCAACTGCCTCTTCCATTTAAAATATCAAGAATCTTTTTAATAACAATGAAGCTTCAAGGGCAAAAACAAAAATTAAGAACACAAAACATGATCCAATTATGAATCTAAAATCACGGCTTTTCTCACTTACATGACCAGCAACAGCCAGTTCACCCATAGCCAAAGAATCAGCCCAATCAGTAGCCACCATCAGGGTCCTCAGCTCCACAAAGCACAACTGTCTGCTACTCAATTCAGGAACCAATCCACCTTCCTCAGAAACATCAATAGCCCAATAAACAACACCCTCTTCGGCTCTTGAACCCAAATAAACCAAAGACTCCTCATTCAACTGGACCCCACACTTTCCCAAAATACCCTTACAATCAGGCAAACTGATCCAGCCCAGATGCCAACTTGGCACAACATCATCCCCGGTAACAGAAGAAGAAGCCAAAGGCCTACCCCTTCTGAAGGGCAAGACCTTGAAAAGAGGAGACTTTAGAGGAGTGTGGTTTTCTGGGTTTTGGAGGAGATGGGTTTTGAGGGACTCAAAAGCTGAAGAAGAGGAAAGTGGGTCATGGCGTTTTGGGGTTTTGGATCTTAAAGGGTTGCCAGCAAATGCATGGGAATTAAGCTTAATGGACATGGTGGATAGAGACGAAAACGATGGTCCCTTTTTATAGAGTTAGGATTTTAGATAGGAAGAAGATAAGAGTGAGAAAGAGAGAATCAGAGACCGGATAAACTTGGTCGTTGACATTTATGAGAGACAGAGAGAGAGAGAGAGAGACGGGGGTAAGTACTAGGTGATGACTAAGGGCTTTGATTGATGACACGTGTCGGTTTGAGAACATTGCATTTTCATTTGGGTCCCTTGCTCATCTCCCGCCCAGCTACCACAGCGAAATTCCCAGTCATTATGGGAAAATCTCGTGAGCTTTTTCCGAGTCGTGTTTACAATAATTAGTAGTCTGTGCAATCCACGAATTATTATTTTTATAAATATAAATAAAACTATACATAAAATTATATTTTAATAAAAAATATAAATTATATATATATATATATTCAAGTGACATTTAAAAAAAGTAAAACTAATAAAATAAGAGCGTAAGTTTGAAGAGCAAAGAATATTATTGACCACCGAATGTGTGTACTTGACCATCTTTGATAGGGACGGCAATCAATTCCATTTCAGACGAATTTGGGTTCGATTTGATTTTATGGGTCAAATTTTTTTTTTAAATTTTAATTTTCGAATCAAATTGAGTATAATTAGAGAATAATCAAGATGAAATTAAATTTGAATATGTCTAAAATTTAATTCGATTCGATATTATATAAAAAATTATTTTTTAATTAATTAATTATTTATATATATTTATATAATAATATTTTTAAATATTTTATATTTAAAAAATAATATTTTATTAATTTCAAATCGAATCGAATTTAATACGATTTACATAATATCGAATTCGAGTATTAAAAAAATCAAATAAAATCAAATTTAGATATACTAAAACATAAAATCGGATCGAATTTTAAGTTAATAAAATCAATTCCGGACTCGACCGATGCCATCCCTAATCTTTGATCATCTAATTCGTGATCATCTTTGACCAAAGCTGACTCTGAAACTCTATTGAAGTATCCGTTGAATATTTGTTAAGCGAAAGAAAAATATAGAAAAAGATTAAGGATAGAAAAAAAATAAAGATAAATTGAACAAATGGAACAAAAAATTACGAATGGGTTACGCCATTAATTAAACTTGATCAAAGTATAACCCAAAAAAACACTAAACAATAAATTTTCTTTCTAATTTTCTTTAAAAAAAAAAATTGAGGTTGAATAGTGCTAATGCTACTTCGATCATATTAATACTAATGCCGGTGGAAGTTGGAATATTTAGGGTTTTTAAGGAGATAACATCATTCTAATTATCCTATATCCCTATCTACAATTTATTTTAGGCCCTTGCCCCATATCCACACTCGAAAGGGATGTCATCATATCTCCAAACCATGTTGAAACCTACATCAGAGTTAAGAATTGATGCTGAAAATAACAGAGAGCAAACTGATCATCAAGCATCCAATTCATTCCTATGAACCAACCATGCATTGTGTTGGTAGAACCAAAGTGGTCACGGTTCACTACCATTCATGAATACAGCGACACGTAGCTAAAGAAAAGAAGGAAGAGGCTTAATTTGCAAGTGAACTGAAAAGCTGGTTCTCCATGTGCATAACTCAGTGGTCGCAGCTAATCGGGTTAGATGATAAAATTGTTGTAATAATAAGTTTAAACAAAAAACATCTAATGACTAATCGTTTATTCATTTGCTGCGTTAAAACAACAATAATTGTCTTAGTTTGATTAACTTTCACTTTCTTGTACATATAAATATTAAAATTTATATATTTATATCATATTTTATATCAAAATTACATGTAATAATTTATATCGACATAAAAATATAAAATATATATTTTAAATTTTATTAAACGTATATATAATTATTCGTATCGATATGAAATTATAAAATATATATTTTTTAATTTTGTTAAATTTATATATTATTATTACTAAAATTTTCAACCGTTACTTTTGTGTTTTTTTTCATATTGTGTTATCATATCATATTTTAAATTATCAAATTTAACTTTTATGATAAAAACAAAACCTCTAATTTTTGCTGGATTTAACCTTTTATTACTAACTAAAAGTGTTGTCTTATATAAATTGAGATTTTCTTTTCCAAGTGAAGTCAGGAACGACCAACAATTCTATTTCTAAGTGTTTTAAAAATATGTTTCTTTACTTTAACTATTATTTTCAAGATCATGTCAAAAATGCATTTGCATGATTCTTTGAATATTCTCTTTCTTTTTTTTTTATTTTTAGAAAATTTTATTTGTCAATGCCTTTGTTTTCCTCTCGTAGAGTTGTATGAAACAGAGAGGAATACCATGTGCGAATCTTAGACAACTAAAAATTATTAGACATAACAGGCTTCTTGATTTAGCACCATAATTTTCCATGACCAGGTTCCAAATTAAGTGGAAAGTGAAAAAAGGAGCAGCACCGCATTGTTCCCCTGTACTGGAGCCCTGGACCCCCTCGATATGATGTAGAACTGGTTCACTTGTAATTGGGGCACTTAAACATCTTAAAGAATAACGCCAAAAGTAGCCTAGGCCAAGCCAATCCCAATAAGAATCTTGTGAAAAAGATAGATAATGGAGGGCAGGAAGGAGACAATAAAGTATGTGTAGTTGATTTTTTTTTTTTTTTTTGGGTATTTAAGGTTTTTGAGATTTGAATTTTAATATTTTATTAATAGATTATACTATTATTAAATACGTAATTCTTTGTATTAAACTGTAATAACTATAAGCACACTGAAAATTATATTTTGATTTATGATTCAAATATATACATATAAATTTTAGAATTCGAACTTCTATTTAAGGAGATTACTTTGTCACAAATTTAAAGATGAATATTGACTCTCATATCGAATATAAAAGAAAGATTATTGGGATATAAAAGAATTCATATCATTTATTTCTTGTGAAGGATCTTTTGTAGGATAAAATCGTAAGATCAATGCGATCAAAACGGATAATACCTCACAAGGATGTGAACCGTGACAGTCAAGCTGATCTGAGACGTCGGATGAGTGGATGCGTGGATCTTGAAGCCGCGCAGGTTTGAAACTTAAGTTTTGACCCGTGATAAGTGGTATCAGAGTTAACCTTAAATCGTTTGATTTACGTCAAACACCTCGAAAGATATAGACAGAATGACCAGCCTCAATCACTTCCGTGAGAAAAGCGTCATGAAGTTGAAAGCCAAAGGATTAAAATGGACAATATTTAATAAAAATATAAATCATAATAAATAAATTGATCTGAGTCACCGAAAAAATAAATATCCGTTAAATCTCGATCCATGACAACTTCAGCTCTTTTCTGCCCTACTTTCCATTGAGAATGTAAAAGCCCTGTTGCAACCCCTGAAGTCTGCACCCCATGCCCTCTCCCTCTTTCTCCTGACTAAAAAATGCATAGATTTTTGGCTCAACTAGGAACAAAAAACATATGTTCTCAAGGAGCAAAGGACGGTCATTAAGCTGAAGAGTTTGGAAATTTGCAGTAGCATGCTTTGTGAACTTGGAAGGTTAATTTTTTTACCGTTTTTCCGTATTTAGATATGGGATAGGTTCAATGACATGGAACTCGAATCATTCTTCCAACGATGTGATTGCAAGTCAAATCAAGGGGTTTCTGACTTGAGAGCTAAGCCACTAAAATGAATGGCAAAAAATGATGAAGGGAAAAGTGGATTTGACTTGCTTTGATCTCGGCATTGCATCTATGCTTTTAAAGTAAGAGCATCTGGTTCTTTTATCTTCATAATTCTACAGATTTGATGCTTAAAAGGATCATAAATTATTGCTCATAGAGATTCCTTGAATCTTATTTCTGAGTTTCTTGCCATCTCAATTTTGAATAACTTTTATTGCATTGGTTGAGTCCAAAGCTAAGCTGGTGGTCCTTTGAATAAGACTTTGAATTTTTTTGATACAAAAGAGATTGCATATCGCAATATGAAGATAAAGAAAATTATTGGAAGTGTTGAGATTAAGACTTGAATTTATGTGTTGTATTAGCAACCATTGCCACTTTGCCAGTAGCTCTCCTTGGACCATCCCTAAAAGTAGTACTAAATTATGGATGTTTCCCACACTCACCATACCCAGGGAGGGATTAGAAGGATTTTGACATGCACTTAAAACATAGTATTTCCATTAAATTTTTATAAGAAAAAGGAAAAGAAAAATTAAGAGAAGAGATTTCAAAGCTTCATGTAGGAACACATGCACCACATGATAAAGCCGGAAACCCTTCCTCTGATTAGTGCAGTTACATGGCTATGCTTGGAAAAAAAAGCCTTCACCCTTGGTCAACCTAATTGTTATTTGACTCCAAGATATAAAACAAGAACCGGTGATGGAAGGATCAGAGGTGAAGAGAGATCAGTAACATTGCAAACTATTCTTCCTAAATTCCTAAGCACTACCTGAAAAGTAGAACAAAAAGGAAAAAAAAACTGTCAGGAACTTGACTGATAGCTTTTAATGGATTATGCATTTTCTTTGTTATGAGAAGATCAATGCTACAATGACTACCAAGATTTCTTACCAAAATCCCTTGGGGTCTTGCATTTGAAGCATTCCATCCTGCTAGCATAATTGTGAACTCCACACCCATATCTGTCCAAATGAAATTACAGTCATATTCACTTGGTAAGTTAGTCATATCAGATAAAGAACAAGGAGTCCATGTTATCATTATTATTCAAGTAATATATGTGAGAAAATGGTTATCAAATAGAAACAAATTTGAAGGACTGCATTGCCATGGAATTTTAAAATTATGATGAGTAATTTCTTGAAAATTTTATTTTTGGAAGATGAACACTATGATGGGAATTTAAAATCTGCTATCATTAATTTGAAAATTTTAAGAATGCACTATCATAAATGTCATAAACAGAGACGATGCAGGTTATGTGCGGAATTTTATGCCTGTGAAGAACATTTCCTGAAATATTTTTTACAGGGTTGTGGTCCATTTTCCTACTGTCACTTGAGACTAATAATCAAGCCATCATTTACTCAAAGCAAAATGCCAATGCGAACTCACTTGGTGCACATCCAGTCACCAGTTTTCCATCCAGGAGGGACACTCGATTCAGCGCCCATCATACTATAACCACCATAATTATTTTTCATGGTACCACATTGATGGCAGTTCGTTCTGCTAGCATAGTTGTGACTTCCACAGCTCATGGCAGGACAATACCAGTCCCCCGCCAGAACTTCTGTCCTGTTGTATAAGTAGCCTGATGCATCAGGGCCACCATACTTGGGATAGCCGCAGCGCTGGCATGCTTCTCTCTTCTTAAAATTCTGGTGTTGGCATGCTGCACACATCCAATCTCCTCCTGCCCAGCTCATTTTGATCCTGATAACTATTTCACAAAGCAGAAAATGAGAAAAAAGAAATCAGACCAGATTTTATTCTACTTCCAGATTGTTGTAAGTATCCCTATATAAGAAACAAAAATGAAAAATAGATACTTTCCAATGATCATGCTAATCTAAGCTCAAACCAAGCTCCTTTCACCTGATAAAATGTTTCCATAATTGTTGAATTCTAATGTTCTTTAACTAACTGAAACTGATGCAACTGTGGCTAGGACGAGGACTTTTATTGATGGCTTGCGTTCCAAATCAAGAAAAAATATTTGAAGGGCAGAAAACAAGCTAGATTGGAGAAGCTTACCTCCTTGAAAACAAGGGGCCTGAAAGAAAAGTAGTAGCAAGTGTTAGTCGTAGCTGAATTAATAAATTCTTGGTGCATTTGTTGATTTTTGGTCTTTGGGATGGAAGGGCTATATATACTTGTCAAGGCTTGATTTTTTGCTCTGTCATTTTTATTTTGGCGTCTTCATGGGATTCCAAAAGCAGACATATCTTTCATCTAAATATCAGGTTTAGATAAAATCTCTAGCTCCTCATAGTTCTGCTACTTTCACTATTCTTGGGAAGATAGCTTAGCAGTGCATGTGTTCATGCATACATTCAAAATAGAATTCCAAACTTGCCCCCTCTTTATGCGATTCCCTATCACTGTTACTGAAAAACAATGTGAAATATTATTCTCTTCTCATCCATATTGCTACCTCCAGCCAGGTGTTATGAGGGGAAGATGTTATTTGGATATGGAGGCTGCTGTTGGCCCCTTATTTTCCTAGATGAAGAAACCATCACTTTTTAAAGCATCGTCGAATTTAATTTAACCCTTTAATTCCTGATAATTTGAACGAATCAATCTTGAACTGTCCATATAGGAGTTTTCTTGCAAGTGATATTCACTTCTTAAACTAGAGAAAAGTACTAAGAATACCTTGTAGTATTAGATATCCTTTTTAGTGAACTCTGATTATTGCGAAACAACATACATTAAATTAAATCAACAAAATTATATAAGGATAATAATCATGTTGTCTGTTGATAAACTGCTATACTTTTAGTTCAAATGATAAAGATTCAAGTTCTAACAATCTCAAATATTTAAAAAAATCAATGTTGGAACATTCTTAATAATCTAAATATTAGCTCTTTCAATCAGTCCAAAGAATCGAATAAAATTCAACTATGGCTCAAAGATATTGTTATGGTGGTTCACTTCACCCTATTTCTCTCCCCACCCCCCCACCCCCAACATGGCACCATGACAACATTATAGCTTCATTTTATTCACAAGTCACCAGGATTGGTCATCCCACGTGCAAAGTAGATGCGCATTTCCACGTGTATAGACACATCACGCTCCTTCCATGTCCAAAGCTGATGTGGATGGACATGTCAGGTGCCAAAATTGGGGGGAGGGGTTTATCCAAGTCCAACTTGCCAGATATACCTTCCTTGAGCAGGCTTATGCAGTGCCGGTGCAGGTGGGACAGTTAAAAAGGTTAAGAAACATAAGAGAATTTTCTTTTTCATATATTTGGCATTTATTCTTTATAATGCACATCCATTGCAAAATTCCCTTTTATTTTCATGTTTCGATTCACTTTCTTGCAATAATTGAAAAGTCATTTGAAGATTCATATCAATTGGAGCCCTTTGCTCTGAATGCCCTTCAATTACTCTTTATATGCATGTTCGAAATGTCGCTTGACCTTGGTCTTCCTTTCTGCATCTCAAGGCATGACATGTGCACATACAGAATAGAACCTGATGTTTTCAATCAAACTCCCATATGTCTCTTATAGCCTGACGCGTGTGAAAAACAAACATGTGTCGTTAAATTTTTTAAAAAAATTTAGGAGAGAAAAAGGGAATGTTCTGTTTAATGTCAGAATGTCTAACTCGAATATGGTTTGCGGCGGATCGACGCTGGCGGGCTAGCTAGTTATCCGATAAAAGTAGCATGCCTACTGGAGTTGGGCTCCATTGCACATGAAACATTCGAACCTGTTAATGTAGTTTTTAATAATTGATGTGATGAGCTGCACTATTTTGACCTGCATAAATGATTCAATATTGGCAATGGCAAGATTCCTAAGGCACGTGGACTTTTGCACGCAGCATTCCAAAGAAGGTTTACCGAGAGGCATTGTTGACGGCAATTGAGTTCATCTACAAGAATTCAGTTGGCTTTATTTATGTGAATAAAGAATGGAAGGAAGAAAATTTTGTATTTGCAAGTTACAGGCCACCAATAGAATACACTTAATTAAATTAGTTTTATAAACCATTTTGCAGGGCAAACCCTCAGACTATGGTATGTGGGGTCTCTATTGATTGCATGGCAAACATATTCAACTCGAAATGGGCATAAATGCTTGCTTGTTAGCTATTACAGGTTTGATAAGGAGGAATCCTAATCACCATTTTTTCTTACCAAAAATGGTGAATATTCCTCGTAGAAAACCTTGGAACTGCAGCCACTCCAGCTTTATTCTGTGCTTGCGACTGTTTTTCAGAAGAGGGCCATCTCCCTCCAATAAAACTTAGAGAATCCACATCCATTGAGGGATTACTTTTGAATTTTAGAAACTCTTCCCCTTCCTTGCCATGTGAATTAAAATTTTCAGCTAGGTGGCAGCACTTAAAATTAAGAAGTAAAACCTTAATGATGATGCTAAATTGTTATCAGCAGTCTTCCTCAGAGCTCGTTCCAGATGCCTTGGACAGATCACATTCGATCAAAGTCTGAAATACTTTTTGGCTGTTAAATCATCCAAAGCTACTTGGCTCACCCAACAAATCTGGTTGGTGTTTGGTGCTTGATACTTTTCAAATCGCTTTGGTGGACAATTGGTTGGTGACCCTTCCAAGAGATGATAGATATTATGCTTGCAAAAGTTTCACCCCCTTCCTTAGGTGTCTTGTCCTCCATCTCTGGTAATTATCCCATCTTTCAAGATGAGAAAATGACTTGTAGCCCGGCATCTTTCCGACTTGCACCAATTATTGTACCAAATTACCTAGTGATTGTCAATCCATGTGGTGACACTGTTACATTAAGAACTGAATTAAAGTTCGAATTTCTAAAGGGATTGGATCAAGGTAATGAAATCGTAACCACTACCACTAAATATCTTAATCTACGACGTTAGAAGCCTTGCAAATACACCATATTTTAAAGCCAATTTAAAAGTTTCAGATTATCAATCAGACCAAATGTGGCATAGATTTGAACCCTTTCTGACAAAAGTTTTCTAGGATGTCTAAGATCTTGGTTCTCAATTTCAGCTTCATTGGATTCCATGATTTTTCGCTCATAGTTTAGAGTCTCCTAATTCACATCGATTCTTTGTCAAGAAATCGGTTGCATGTCTTAGGGTTTTATTTTTTTCATAATACATCTGGTTTTCCTGCTTCAATAAAAAATTTAAAGGGCACATCCAAATCCAAGGGGATAATTTGTCACTATCACTCATAAATACATGCACTCCAGAAGTCCAGATTTAAACGATAGATGTAAATGGAAGTGAATTTCTTTGTGCAGAAAGATCTGATCCTTGTAAATGAAAACCCATCTTTATTTATTTATATATAGACGATGGATTACATAGAAGCTGGGACAAATTGGCTTCTTAGAATACAAATTCTCCTTTTCCATCCCTTTTCTTAGCCAAGTGAACAGGAATGATTATGGACTATGGAGTACAACCCGAGTTTAAATCCAGATCAACTCAAACTCATGCCTCCATGTTAGGGGCATGCTTGAAGGAGTTCTTCCGTGCCGTAGCCAAAACAGTCTTGTCTGCAACTATAAAATAAGCAGCTCCACCCACTGTAATCGAATGGAAACTTTATTAACAACAGGAAATTATTACTAAAGGAGATCTTGATATACTGGTAAAAGGATGATAATGATGAAAACCTGAGGAGATTATGAGAGCTTGTGCGGCGTGATTAAGATTGGCTCTTGCCCAAGGCAGCATCCTTACACTAGCCAGCTGCATATGCATGTCAAACGCAAGGGATTGAAATGCTAGATTTAATCGTCTCTAACAAAAGAACGATCCATTACTACAATAATGAAGCTGTCTTTCATATACTTACAGTTGGAATGGCCGTGGCAATGCTAGCAACAATGGCTGCCTTTGCTCCAGCAACTACGCCCTCTGTTGGTGCAAAAGAAGAAACAGATCATCATTTTCAGATATTTTTCGTTTAAATAACAAAAGCAGTAGAATTACTTGATAAGATTAATCAAACCAAATCTAAAGCAATCATTCTCCCTAACCCTCAATTCTTGACTATCAGATGTTCAAAGTGCTATCTCCAATAGTAATTATTTTCTTTGAAACTGAAGCACTCACTTCATAATGTCAAAGAAGGCCCCGGGTCCAAGGATATCAGTGTCCCCAACCTTCAGAGATGGGGTTTTAATTTCTTTCTCTTTCGCATTAGTTAGTTGAGGATGGCAAATCTCAATAAAATTATTAAGATCCTGTTTACTCACTACTCTACTATTTAAGGAACGCAAGCATGCATGTTATGTCATGATGTTTAACATAAAGAAGTTACGATAAAAGTGCAAGTGGATGAAAATAGAAACGAAAAATATGATAGCCAGGAGAGAACTGAAACTGTGCCTGAAAAGGGTAAAAAAAAAAAAGATGAAGAAAGATAAAAAGGAAAAGGAAACTTACCACGAGAACAACGCTTTGCCATGGCCAGCTTTTGGTCAAGTGAAGTCAAGGTAACAGGTTGAGCAACATTTTTAGCCATTGTGAAAGAAATATGATATCAAACAAAAGAAATGGCAACAATGAAACAAGTTCGATGGTTTGCCTGAAGAGAATGTGAGAATTGCATGGGTATTTATGACGCAAAATCAGGATGATGCCTCAGGTGTTGGGGGTTTAGAGTTTGATGGTTTCACTTGAATTCTAGCGTCGGGGACACTTGTTTTCAGATTTCTCCTAATCAATGTCGGTTTGGTGACGCCGCTCTCTTCCCTATTTGTCAGTTACTGAAGGACAAAATGTGACTCCTACGGTGCATGTTCTTGTGGTGCAGAGAAAGAATTTCAAAATGAGGCAAAAAAATTAAAAAATGTTTTGCATTTGTTATTGTTAAGGGTACTTTTGGTAGAGGTGAGTTGGACGATATCACGGATAACGAGTTTGATGAGAACTGAATTTACAGTAAGAAAAGCTAAGGAGCGTTGGAATTTAATTTTTTGATATTCAAATTAGCAAAATCTAGAAAATTAGGGTTAAGAAAAAAAAAAGATGAATTGTAAAGAGTAACAGATAAAGTTTTAGAGAGAATGTTTAAAATAGTGCACCTAAATATTTTTTATTTTATATATGAGATATAGGATGATGATAATATGTAAATAGATGATAATTGATGAAAAATTTATGTAAAATTAAAAAAAAAATTATATGAATTGAAAGTGAAAAATATTTATTGATCTGAAACAAATTAAATTATTATAAAATGATTTGTTGGTAGAATATTAATAGGGTATTAGACGAATTATCTCCACCGCTGAAAAAATCGAAGTAGGTGAGCAAATACAAGGGGCAAAGAGTATTGATTTAATCAATATGAAAATTACCATTATTGACTATGCAATTAAGCATAATAAGTACCCTACTGCTAATTTATAGAGCCGCTTAGCCCCAAAATTCCCACAAATATTAATTTAAAGAAGGATAAATTAATAATTATAAGATTTTTGTTATTAATAATGATAAAAATATTTATTTTCTTCTTGACAAATATCTTCTTCATTGAACAAATTCAACATTTTTTTTGTAATTTTTGCCCCATTTTGAAAATCTCTCTTTTGTCTTGTTAGTTATTTAGTTATGCCCTCTCACCTAGAACTTAACAGGAGGAGTATTTAAAGATGGAAATTCGTGCCACGCATCCGACGGACTGGATTAAATAGAAAGCATGGATCGCGTCGCACCACAATAGTTCTGATTGTACAAGTCGCCTTAAAACCACATTCGATAAAGCTACCCATGGGCCATGGGCATTAAGATTGGTTCAACTCGTATCACTCATACACGGAAATCCATAATAACTGCTTTTATAATTTATTAGTTGAAGTTATGCTTTCTTTTGGAAGTCTCTTTTCTCTTCAAAGAGGTTGCAGATTCACAAAACCATGGGTAACCATTTAGTTTCAGGTTGATTTTTGGGAATATTGGCTTTCATGCACCTGCCTGCCTTGACCATCAGTGGACGCGTGTCCTGGAAAAAAGGGCTGGAATTCAGGGGTTGCTGACCCTGGTAGACTGCTACAGACATTTATAGTAACATGTAAAAATATCAAATATTTGATGGGTTTCTCTTGATAGTTCATGGTTTCTGGTTGAGTAAATATGCCACTGCCTGCCTGCTGCTGGGTTTGACTGTATTGGATTCATTATACATCTGACAAACATTTTAAGGTTGACAGTAACTTTCAATTTCCAAATAAACGAAAACATATGTACTGATCAAAACAAGTTGAGTTGGGTTTTTGTCAAGTTCTTTGCCCATGACTTGCCTGAATGATCTTAGCATTAGCCCATCCATCAAGCCTAACAAAATTTTATTCAAGCTCACAACCAAATTTTGTTTGGGATTCTGGAGTTCTTCTGAATTTGTGCGGTATCAGTCAGTCCATTATTTTATTGATGCCTTGCTTGATTACTAGGATCCTGTAACTTAAACATGTGATGTCTAACAAGATTAGTGAAACTTTTAGGCAATCCTGTATTGCATGTTACCCACAGGAAAAAGGGCAAGCAAGATTTTCAAGTGTTTTCTAAAGCAAAGTTTCAGTTCTTAAATAAAGTAATAAAGCAAACTTTTCTATATGTTTAAGCTGGTGATAAAAACATATTTCTCTCAAAAGTAAAAAGTTCTAACCCAAATCATCAGATTCCATTTCACTAAAAAACTTTGACTTATCCTTAATCCATCCCAGTGACATGATCCAGAAAATAAGTGTCAGATCTAACTTATAATATTAATGTATTTATTTTTAATTTTTTATATATCTAAAAAATCGAACCCATAAAAAAAACCAAAACACACTTCAACATGATAATTTTGTCACTTCAAACAAATGTGACAAGTGTTTAATAGATTTCATATCCATGTTCGATGAATATGTACTAGCGTATACTTAAAAAAATGAAGAACTGGAACAACAAAACCCAAGCCACGAGCATCTAATAATATTTGAGACAAAGCTGGTAGTAATTTTTATAAATTATGATTATTATTATTAATTAATTAATTAATGGGATGTAAAACCAATAAAGAAAAAGAAAGAGAAATGGTGAATAATGAATTAAGTCTACTTTTTATATCAACAAAGATAGTCAAATAATCACTCTTCTCAATATAATTAGAGTTTGATTAGTATATAAACGAGTTTATATTCATGGTATAATTCTTTAAATTTTTTTTTATTACGATTTTATTATTCAACCACATTCTAATAATCAAGTAAGTGATCCACATATGATCTAATCTATTTTTTTTTATATGTTATCATTTTTATAACAATTTTTAGAGGAATATTTGGTACAATATTAATAAAATTTTTAATTTTACAAATGAAATTAATATAATAATCCATATTTTTTAAAAATATATTTTAAAAGATATATGTTAACTTATTAATTTTACTTTTAAAATTAAAAATTATATTAATAATATATTTGATAATTTTTTTAATCTTATTTTATTATACTTCCGAAACTCACGCTGCCATAACCTTCAATGCATTTTTAATTTACTTTTATTATTGCTTTTGATTGGGAGGAAAAGGGAGAAAGCACGAAAACATGATTGATTATTTGTATTGTTTTTTTTTTTAATTTTTTTAATTGCCTTTGATCGGTGAAAGGACATGTGAATGCGTGACCATGAAAGTGCTTGTGAAAAAATAAAAAGCGCGGTCGAATTGATACAAAAAGTTACAAAGAAAAGCTTCATTTTAATTTTAATTTTTATTTTCACCATCATTGACAAAGAGTCATTATTGTCACCACATGAAATTCATAGACTTCTCATGGGAATCACATTGGAACAATTATGGGATCAATTGAGATGAAAAAAAAAAAAAACCATAAAACTAAATTAAGTTAATCATTTCAAAGCATAGAAAATTAGAGGCTTACAATAATTAATGTCTAAAAATTTTTCTCATTTGCTTGCTTTGGTGTCATGCATGATTTGGCCTATTTTTATTTACATTTTTAGAGTTAGAAGTAGTCAAAATGACGAGGGATTTGATAAGGGGCATCTCTTTCCTCTTTGCTTAGCTTTGGTAAGTGAGCTTTCCTAATCTTGTAAAGATCGCTAGGGACTTCAGGTGGCCTGACTGATCGAATCAGAGCCCAATTCACTCCCTTGAAGAATTCATGCCTCTTAATTTCAACAGAACCCTTCAAACTTCCAATTCTCTTCTTGGGATTCTTCATTAGGAGCTTGCTGATAAGATCTTCAACTTTAACCATCTCTTCCAACTCTTTGCTGCTATTAACACTGAATCCTGGGAAGGTTAAGGGCTGTCTAAGGATGTTAATCAATGTTTTCTCATTGTTTTCGCCTTTGAATGGTGTTCTCCCATACAACATTTCATACAAAACACCCCTAAAGTCCACCAATCAACAGCACTTCCATGGCCTTGTCCTGAGATTACTTCTGGGGCTAAGTACTCGTGGGTTCCAACAAAGGACTTGGATTTAGCATTGATTGGTTCGGCCACCAATTCTGGATCAAACTTTTGGCAATCAGCTTGCTCTGTGATTGTTGTGATAGTAGCAGTTTTCTTTTTCCCGTTGGACGATGAGAAACATGAGAGCACTGGTTGCATGGGTGTGGCACATGAGGGAGTCAAACAGTTCTTGTCGTACTTTTTAGTATCTTCCAAGTTGGGTTTCGGCCTTAACAGCTTTGGAACAACGTCACATTTGAAGGAAAGATCAAAATCTGAAAGCATAATATGCCCATCTTCTCTAACCAAGACATTCTCTGGTTTCAGGTCCCTGTAAACAATGCCCATCATGTGCAGATACTCTAATGCTAAAAGTGTCTCAGCAGCGTAAAACCTGTATTAGTTTTTAATTACCTTGAGTCACTGAACCATTCTTTGAATAAACAAAACGTCTGACTAAAAATAATTAGATAAAAGCTAATAGAGTCTATGGAACTTACTTGGCAGATGAAATGCTGAAGCGCATTTCTGGTTGGCGTTGCCTAGCAGCGTACAAGTCACCACCGGGACAATACTCCATGACCAAGCAAGAGTAATGAGAAGCATCAAACTCTGCATACAAAGTTGGCAGAAATGGATGATCAAGCATGCCCAGAATATCTTTTTCCATGTCGGCCCTCTGCAACTTCTTCCTTATAGCAAGCGCTTCTCTATCCACGACTTTCATGGCGTAAAAACACTGAGGCAACCCAACTACAGGGTTCCTTATCTGGCAAAGATAAACATTCCCTATGTCACCGCTTCCTAACCTACGCAGAAGCCGAAAATGGTCAAGCCCAACTTGACCTATGGCTCTCCTTAGTCGCTTCATGGCTTCCCACGCGGCCTGGTTGGCCTTGTGTGGCTTGTGAGAGCTGTAGAGAGAAGTTTCAACAGAACAAAGAGAAACCGAGCTCCGACGGCTGCCGAAGCTTAGGTTGCTCATCCAGCTTCGGCTAGAATCAGGCATGGTTATCGACGAGGAGCTGCTGTCATAGTCGGATTCATCTCTGGTTATGGCTACTGCCATTGTTGTTGTTGGAGCATGTAACAGTTATACGAGAAGTTTCTGAGGGTTCTCTCTTTTGCTGCTTTCTCAGGCTTTTATATATATATATATATAAAAGTTTGTGGGTTTGAGCACATGAAATTTGTAATGCATGATCGAAGAAAGTTTCAAAATGCTGCCTTTTTCTCTAAAATGGGGCTTTGAATTTGACTAATATATAAAGTGTCTATTTTTATGTGGTCCTCTAAATGACACTACTGTTACCGATTATCACAATATTGCCATTTTCATTTTTTTTCATAAATTTTTTTATCAAATTAAAATAATTCACATTCAAAGAGTCTATCGCGCATATGAGTTTTTTTTTTATTAAAATACAAAAAAATTCCTATATTTATATAGTGATCACTAGAAATTAATATAACATTTTCAAGATACGCTTTTTTTTTTTTCAAGTTACGTTTCCCGAGCAACCAAACCTCTTCATAGTCAAACTAATCTAGTCAAATTTCTGATGACAAAATCCACCAAAACGACAGCTTTCCATATCAAAACGACATTAATGGGTCAAATGTGAAATCCATCTCTCCCTTCCTTCCTTGGTAGTAACCTCTTATTCTTAACCATGAAAAATGAAAAAATAAATAAAAAAGAAACGGAGCATTTGGTAATTTTCGGCGTGAAAGCTGTGGAAAAGCAGGGAGGGTGCACGAAGGACCCGTGCCCCAAATTCATTTTCGCCCCACTTTATTTTATCATGTCTTGTCTTTCAATTGTTTTTTATATACTTTGAAATCTTTATTGACGACAACTTAATATAATAATAATTTATAAAATCATTCATTTCAATATAAGTAGACATAGGTAGGTTTCAATAAAATTTATTACCTTTTGTCCCTATATTTTTATCTTTTTTTTATGAACACAAAATTTTATCTCTTTTTTTTTTTTTTTAAATTTAAAGCGTGTAAATTTATTGATAATTATAATAACTGTTTTGTAATTAAAAATATAGATTTAACAATATCAAAATATCAAAATAATACGATTTAAATTTTAATAATAATTTGATATAAATTTAATAAAATTAAAAAATATATATTTATATTTTTATATCGACACAAATTATATATAATTTTTATATAAAATATGATATAATATATAAATTTTAATATTTATACGATATAAATACATGAATTATTAAATCTCTCTTTAATCCTCATTACTCGTATAAATAAAATTATAAGAACTTCATAGAAAAAGTTTTGTATTTCTCATGTTTCCCCACTTTCATGCTCTACATCAGACATGTACTCATTCCAATCACTTTGGGTCACATTCCCATTCCAATATGATCTATCTTTTTGGCTTTGTAACTTAGAATAGTTTTAATTAAATTTTGCATCATAGAACTCGAAGATAAACTTAATTGAACATTGGAAAGCAAAGGCAAGAAATTAAAAAAAAAAAAAAAAGATGTAGTTTTTGATGGAATTGGGGCACACCTGGGGAAAATCATAATAAAATCTTCATCCCCATTTTAGTGGGATTTAGATAATTGAAAACTATATGATTTTGAAACTTTTTATTCTTTTGAATTAGAAAAACAATAATAATAAAACGTTGTAGTACTATATATATTTTTTGGCCTTTCATTCCTTCAGGGCTCCACCTTTTTTCTGCAAAATTTTAATCATTTCACTTTCGGTTGCAATTTCAGGCAGCAGACCCAGCAAAAATTGCAGCATTGGCAGAGTGGCAAATGTACAGGAAGACTCAAAGCTCCATCACTTGCCCCATACATTCTTCCCCCATCCAACCACCCTATTCCACCAAGCTTTTATATTTTGGAGTTTTCTTTTGGTACAAAACAAAGTATCACATTAAAACATGCCAAAATTCTAGATTTTTAACAGGCTCTTCACATGCTTCGTTACCGTTTTCTAATGTTTATGTCAATTCATTGTCATGATGAGTTCAGCTTATTACTCTAGCAACTGATAGTTAATAAAAATGAAGCAATCATTTTGTAGCTCTCATTTTCTTCAATGGCTTTTATTGTCATGATGGATTTCCTTTGGTTTTTTTGATCATAACAATAATAGATAAAAGAAATTGGCCCTTCTTCAAATACTTTCCTCCAACCCTAATGAATGAATGATCAAAATCTTAAAATGATACGAAAACATGATGACCATGTTCTACCAAATTTCTAATTCATGCAAAAAGATCCAAAGATCACAATCCACAATAGTTTCAAATTGATTTCAGTGATGAATTTCATATCATTTTAATGAACTCCAGACCTTCAGAGTCCTTAGTTGCAATTGTATATCAGAATCTAGAGCTTATCTAAAGATGCAACTGTTTTCATACTCATATTAATGATCATAAACACATTCTGTTCTACATGTGAATTTCCAGATGACTATTTTTATGACTTTGCCTGTCTACCGCCAAATTCACCTAAAATAGAGCTATGACTAAGAAACAGGTCATTGATTAAATTGCAATTCCAAGGCAGGTAAATATGTTAGGTATGCAAAGTTTTTTTTGCTTTTGTCAACAATCAAACAGAGAATGTGACTGAAAAGGACAAGATGGAATGAGAAAAACACCAAATCAACATTTCGACTGCAGGCTTTCCACCCTTCCATTTCTATAACGTGTAAAATAAACTGAGCAAAAGATGGGCAGCCTGACAACTCACAACACAATGTGTAAAATTCAATGGTTATTTAGAAAACATTCACGGCATCAATTTCAGTGAAAGCAGACCAATTCAAGACAGATATGGAAGCATACACTGAGGTATTGCTTCTGATCTTTTTTTTTTCTCTTATTTAAATGGAGATTTTGTTGAGATATGTCATCATGGGCAGCTCCAACCCTTGGGGTCCAACACATTTCATTTGTTTTTATTCTGTATTGGTTTAAATGTACTTATTTTCTTTTTTTTTTTCCTCTTTGACATAGTTTTGAATGCTTTTAATTTGCAAAGATATCATATTTTAATTGTTCGACCTTCAAAGATCTTGTCTTTTAATGGTAAAAATTTATCATTGATGAATGCTTAAGATCAGGATCTGATAACCTGAAAGACTCATCTAAATAATGTATAAGACCATATCAAATTTATTTAGATGAATTATTTATAAAATTTAAGAGTATAAGATCATAAAGAAGTCAAACACTGATTTAAAAAGAGGAGAGAGAGCAGGAAGGCAAAGATTGAGAAAGGTAGGAAATTTCAAGAGAAATACTATCGTACTATCTAGCTACAATTGCAATAATTTCTTTGTAATGATGCATGCTTTGAAACAAGTAATTCAATTAACTTGTCAAGGTTCTAGTTTTTCTTTTCTTTAATCCTGAGTCTAAGTTCCAAGTCTCCAACTAACTTCAGCCAACAGATTGTATAGTTGGTTGGAACAGTAGAAAATGAAGGAAAAATTGCTCACCAAGTTATCTCCATGACAAATAGAAAGAAAGCAGTAGTTGAAATTGAAGGAAAATCCAAGTGTTCCTATTTCTTCATATAAAAATTGAGCTCAGTATATATTTTTTCCCATCTATGAGGCAATTAAAGTTCTCTAACAGAGCAATTGATTGTAGCTAAAGAATAATTTAACATATTTTTCCTTTCAAATACAAGTTTCAAGATTAAATGCATCCTTCAATCTTACAAATAGTGATTTGTTGATAAAATAATGGACCTTAATTCCACAACCGTTCAAATACTGACAACCTTGATTATATAAAACAAAAAACTAAGTCTGCTAATCTTAGTTTCTTACATCTGTACTGATTTTCTGTTTCTTATGCGTGATGCCACATTCTTCAGGCCATCCTAGAAGAGTGTGAATGGAGAAAACACAAATAGCCTAGCAACTCTGGCTTGCCCATTTGAATGAACCGTCTTATTGCTGGTTTTGAACCCCATGACATCATAATTGTAATTTCAATGATGTTTGTTATACAGGTTAACAGGGGGCGTAATCTGCTGGAATTCAGGATTTGTATTTGTTTCTCCAATTCATAACGAAACTATTTCATGGTCAAGAAGCTATAAAAAGAAATCAGGTCAAAGTCAGACATGATTTGCAAAGATGCTAGAAGCCAGAAACATAAAGATTAATTAATAATTCACCATTCTATGTTTCCCATTATCAGAACAAAAAGGATTTAGTAACTAAAGATTAAAACACTCAAGCTCCATCGCGCCAACTGACATCAAATTCATGACCTGCGTGGTTTCATCTTCTTGATCATAGTGAGATTCCTGTGAGAAAACAGCATAACCAGCGCTACTCAGGCTCACCCGAAACAATTACCAGTTTGCCACGACCGCACAATTTCCACAGACCTTCAGCTTAATCAAGGATGTCAATCTGTTGTGATGTCAAATGTGGTTTAATGATCGGTCTTCTGCAAATATAATCGTCTTGTACGAATTCATTTTCAGAAACAGATTTCTGAAGGACGCTTCCACAATATTACTACCACAACTTGAATTAGCTGGTGATGCTTCCATGTTATCTCAAGGGTTTTACTACGCAATTAGAAAAAAAAAATATTCAGAATAGCTTTGTTTGTCACTATGTTATTATACATAGTAGCAAAAGGTGTATATTTGTCATAATGTTTATTTATGTAAAGTAATATTTTGTAATATAATAAAATCATATAATCAAACACAATATTAGAGATTATGATATTATGATAAATATAATATTTACGATTACGATATATTACAATATTATATGATTTTTTTTAATTTATAAGAGTTTTCTATACATAATAGAACAATTATAATATAATATTTTATCAAGGTAATGTATAAAGAATTTTTTTTTTTTACTAATAATAAAATTTTAATATAATATTTGACTAAAATAACAAAAATTTCTAAACTTTATCGATTATTTCTAAATTTTATATTTTTTACTTACCCAATTAAGTTTATGAATTTTAAATTACATTTAAACAAATTTTATTTTTAATTTACATTTAAATAAGCCAATTAAGAAATTTTATGGTTTTGTAACAGACTTTTTTTGCTTCTTATATATTTTTAAATAAATTTCAAATATCCA
>NW_019167882.1:14703907-14876870 GCF_002303985.1 Durio zibethinus | reverse complement strand
CGTTCCAAATAAGAAAAATATTTGAAGGGCAGAAAACAAGCTAGATTGGAGAAGCTCCTCCTTGAAAACAAGGGGCCTGAAAGAAAGTAGTAGCAGTGTTAGTCGTAGCTGAATTAAATAAATTCTTGGTGCATTTGTTGATTTTTGGTCTTTGGATGGAAGGGCTATATAATTGTCAAGGCTTGATTTTTTGCTCTGTCATTTTTTATTTGGCGGCTTCATGGATTCCAAAGCAGACATATCTTTATCTAAATATCAGGTTTAGATAAAATCTCTAGCTCCTCATAGTTCTGCTACTTTCACTATTCTTGGGAATAGCTTAGCAGTGCATGTGTTCATGCATACATTCAAAATAGAATTCCAAACTTGCCCCCTCTTTATGCGATTCCCTATCACTGTTACTGAAAAACAATGTGAAATATTATTCTCTTCTCATCCATATTGCTACCTCCAGCCAGGTGTTATGAGGGGAAGATGTTATTTGGATATGGAGGCTGCTGTTGGCCCCTTATTTTCCTAGATGAAGAAACCATCACTTTTTAAAGCATCGTCGAATTTAATTTAACCCTTTAATTCCTGATAATTTGAACGAATCAATCTTGAACTGTCCATATAGGAGTTTTCTTGCAAGTGATATTCACTTCTTAAACTAGAGAAAAGTACTAAGAATACCTTGTAGTATTAGATATCCTTTTTAGTGAACTCTGATTATTGCGAAACAACATACATTAAATTAAATCAACAAAATTATATAAGGATAATAATCATGTTGTCTGTTGATAAACTGCTATACTTTTAGTTCAAATGATAAAGATTCAAGTTCTAACAATCTCAAATATTTAAAAAAAATCAATGTTGGAACATTCTTAATAATCTAAATATTAGCTCTTTCAATCAGTCCAAAGAATCGAACAAAATTCAACTATGGCTCAAAGATATTGTTACGGTGGTTCACTTCACCCTATTTCTCTCCCCACCCCCCCACCCCCAACATGGCACCATGACAACATTATAGCTTCATTTTATTCACAAGTCACCAGGATTGGTCATCCCACGTGCAAAGTAGATGCGCATTTCCACGTGTATAGACACATCACGCTCCTTCCATGTCCAAAGCTGATGTGGATGGACATGTCAGGTGCCAAAATTGGGGGGAGGGGTTTATCCAAGTCCAACTTGCCAGATATACCTTCCTTGAGCAGGCTTATGCAGTGCCGGTGCAGGTGGACAGTTAAAAAGGTTAAGAAACATAAGAGAATTTTCTTTTTCATATATTTGGCATTTATTCTTTATAATGCACATCCATTGCAAAATTCCCTTTTATTTTCATGTTTCGATTCACTTTCTTGCAATAATTGAAAAGTCATTTGAAGATTCATATCAATTGGAGCCCTTTGCTCTGAATGCCCTTCAATTACTCTTTATATGCATGTTCGAAATGTCGCTTGACCTTGGTCTTCCTTTCTGCATCTCAAGGCCATGACATGTGCACATACAGAATAGAACCTGATGTTTTCAATCAAACTCCCATATGTTCTCTTATAGCCTGACGCTTGTGAAAAACAAACATGTGTTGTTAAATTTTTTAAAAAAATTTAGGAGAGAAAAAGGGAATGTTCTGTTTAATGTCAGAATGTCTAACTCGAATATGGTTTGCGGCGGATCGACGCTGGCGGGCTAGCTAGTTATCCGATAAAAGTAGCATGCCTACTGGAGTTGGGCTCCATTGCACATGAAACATTCGAACCTGTTAATGTAGTTTTTAATAATTGATGTGATGAGCTGCATTATTTTGACCTGCATAAAGGATTCAATATTGGCAATGGCAAGATTCCTAAGGCACGTGTACTTTTGCACGCAGCATTCCAAAGAAGGTTTACCGAGAGGCATTGTTGACGGCAATTGAGTTCATCTACAAGAATTCAGTTGGCTTTATTTATGTGAATAAAGAATGGAAGGAAGAAAATTTTGTATTTGCAAGTTACAGGCCACCAATAGAATACACTTAATTAAATTAGTTTTATAAACCATTTTGCAGGGCAAACCCTCAGACTATGGTATGTGGGGTCTCTATTGATTGCATGGCAAACATATTCAACTCGAAATGGGCATAAATGCTTGCTTGTTAGCTATTACAGGTTTGATAAGGAGGAATCCTAATCACCATTTTTTCTTACCAAAAATGGTGAATATTCCTCGTAGAAAACCTTGGAACTGCAGCCACTCCAGCTTTATTCTGTGCTTGCGACTGTTTTTCAGAAGAGGGCCATCTCCCTCCAATAAAACTTAGAGAATCCACATCCATTGAGGGATTACTTTTGAATTTTAGAAACTCTTCCCCTTCCTTGCCATGTGAATTAAAATTTTCAGCTAGGTGGCAGCACTTAAAATTAAGAAGTAAAACCTTAATGATGATGCTAAATTGTTATCAGCAGTCTTCCTCAGAGCTCGTTCCAGATGCCTTGGACAGATCACATTCGATCAAAGTCTGAAATACTTTTTGGCTGTTAAATCATCCAAAGCTACTTGGCTCACCCAACAAATCTGGTTGGTGTTTGGTGCTTGATACTTTTCAAATCGCTTTTGGTGGACAATTGGTTGGTGACCCTTCCAAGAGATGATAGATATTATGCTTGCAAAAGTTTCACCCCCTTTCCTTAGGTGTTCTTGTCCTCCATCTCTGGTAATTATTCCCATCTTTTCAAGATGAGAAAATGACTTGTAGCCCGGCATCTTTCCGACTTGCACCAATATGTACCAAATTACCTAGTGATTGTCAATCCATGTGGTGACACTGTTACATTAAGAACTGAATTAAAGTTCGAATTTCTAAAGGGATTGGATCAAGGTAATGAAATCGTAACCACTACCACTAAATATCTTAATCTACGACGTTAGAAGCCTTGCAAATACACCATATTTTAAAGCCAATTTAAAAGTTTCAGATTATCAATCAGACCAAATGTGGCATAGATTTGAACCCTTTCTGACAAAAGTTTTCTAGGATGTCTAAGATCTTGGTTCTCAATTTCAGCTTCATTGGATTCCATGATTTTTCGCTCATAGTTTAGAGTCTCCTAATTCACATCGATTCTTTGTCAAGAAATCGGTTGCATGTCTTAGGGTTTTATTTTTTTCATAATACATCTGGTTTTCCTGCTTCAATAAAAAATTTAAAGGGCACATCCAAATCCAAGGGGATAATTTGTCACTATCACTCATAAATACATGCACTCCAGAAGTCCAGATTTAAACGATAGATGTAAATGGAAGTGAATTTCTTTGTGCAGAAAGATCTGATCCTTGTAAATGAAAACCCATCTTTATTTATTTATATATAGACGATGGATTACATAGAAGCTGGGACAAATTGGCTTCTTAGAATACAAATTCTCCTTTTCCATCCCTTTTCTTAGCCAAGTGAACAGGAATGATTATGGACTATGGAGTACAACCCGAGTTTAAATCCAGATCAACTCAAACTCATGCCTCCATGTTAGGGGCATGCTTGAAGGAGTTCTTCCGTGCCGTAGCCAAAACAGTCTTGTCTGCAACTATAAAATAAGCAGCTCCACCCACTGTAATCGAATGGAAACTTTATTAACAACAGGAAATTATTACTAAAGGAGATCTTGATATACTGGTAAAAGGATGATAATGATGAAAACCTGAGGAGATTATGAGAGCTTGTGCGGCGTGATTAAGATTGGCTCTTGCCCAAGGCAGCATCCTTACACTAGCCAGCTGCATATGCATGTCAAACGCAAGGGATTGAAATGCTAGATTTAATCGTCTCTAACAAAAGAACGATCCATTACTACAATAATGAAGCTGTCTTTCATATACTTACAGTTGGAATGGCCGTGGCAATGCTAGCAACAATGGCTGCCTTTGCTCCAGCAACTACGCCCTCTGTTGGTGCAAAAGAAGAAACAGATCATCATTTTCAGATATTTTTCGTTTAAATAACAAAAGCAGTAGAATTACTTGATAAGATTAATCAAACCAAATCTAAAGCAATCATTCTCCCTAACCCTCAATTCTTGACTATCAGATGTTCAAAGTGCTATCTCCAATAGTAATTATTTTCTTTGAAACTGAAGCACTCACTTCATAATGTCAAAGAAGGCCCCGGGTCCAAGGATATCAGTGTCCCCAACCTTCAGAGATGGGGTTTTAATTTCTTTCTCTTTCGCATTAGTTAGTTGAGGATGGCAAATCTCAATAAAATTATTAAGATCCTGTTTACTCACTACTCTACTATTTAAGGAACGCAAGCATGCATGTTATGTCATGATGTTTAACATAAAGAAGTTACGATAAAAGTGCAAGTGGATGAAAATAGAAACGAAAAATATGATAGCCAGGAGAGAACTGAAACTGTGCCTGAAAAGGGTAAAAAAAAAAAGATGAAGAAAGATAAAAAGGAAAAGGAAACTTACCACGAGAACAACGCTTTGCCATGGCCAGCTTTTGGTCAAGTGAAGTCAAGGTAACAGGTTGAGCAACATTTTTAGCCATTGTGAAAGAAATATGATATCAAACAAAAGAAATGGCAACAATGAAACAAGTTCGATGGTTTGCCTGAAGAGAATGTGAGAATTGCATGGGTATTTATGACGCAAAATCAGGATGATGCCTCAGGTGTTGGGGGTTTAGAGTTTGATGGTTTCACTTGAATTCTAGCGTCGGGGACACTTGTTTTCAGATTTCTCCTAATCAATGTCGGTTTGGTGACGCCGCTCTCTTCCCTATTTGTCAGTTACTGAAGGACAAAATGTGACTCCTACGGTGCATGTTCTTGTGGTGCAGAGAAAGAATTTCAAAATGAGGCAAAAAAATTAAAAAATGTTTTGCATTTGTTATTGTTAAAGGTACTTTTGGTAGAGGTGAGTTGGACGATATCACGGATAACGAGTTTGATGAGAACTGAACTTACAGTAAGAAAAGCTAAGGAGTGTTGGAATTTAATTTTTTGATATTCAAATTAGCAAAATCGAGAAAATTAGGGTTAAGAAAAAAAAAAAAGATGAATTGTAAAGAGTAACAGATAAAGTTTTAGAGAGAATGTTTGAAATAGTGCACCTAAATATTTTTTATTTTATATATGAGATATAGGATGATGATAATATGTAAATAGATGATAATTGATGAAAAATTTATGTAAAATTCAAAAAAATTTTATATGAATTGAAAGTAAAAAATATTTATTGATCTCAAACAAATTAAATTATTATGAAATGATTTGTTGATAGAATATTAATAGGGTATTAGACGAATTATCTCCACGGATGAAAAAATCAAAGTAGGCGAGCAAATACAAGGGGCAAAGAGTATTGATTTAATGAATATGAAAATTACCATTATTGACTATGCAATTAAGCATAATAAGTACCCTACTGCTAATTTATAGAGCCGCTTAGCCCCAAAATTCCCACAAATATTAATTTAAAGAAGGATAAATTAATAATTATAAGATTTTTGTTATTAATAATGATAAAAATATTTATTTTCTTCTTGACAAATATCTTCTTCATTGAACAAATTCAACATTTTTTTGTAATTTTTGCCTCATTTTGAAAATCTCTCTTTTGTCTTGTTAGTTATTTAGTTATGCCCTCTCACCTAGAACTTAATCAGGAGGAGTATTTAAAGATGGAAATTCGTGCCACGCATCCGACGGACTGGATTAAATAGAAAGCATGGATCGCGTCGCACCACAATAGTTCTGATTGTACAAGTCGCCTTAAAACCACATTCGATAAAGCTACCCATGGGCCATGGGCATTAAGATTGGTTCAACTCGTATCACTTATACACGGAAATCCCTAATAACTGCTTTTATAATTTATTAGTTGAAGTTATGTTTTCTTTTGAAAGTCTCTTTTCTCTTCAAAGAGGTTGCAGATTCACAAAACCATGGGTAACCATTTAGTTTCAGGTTGATTTTTGGGAATATTGGCTTTCATGCACCTGCCTGCCTTGACCATCAGTGGACGCGTGTCCTGGAAAAAGGGCTGGAATTCAGGGGTTGCTGACCCTGGTGGGCTGCTACAGACATTTATAGTAACATGTAAAAATATCAAATATTTGATGGGTTTCTCTTGATAGTTCATGGTTTCTGGTTGAGTAAATATGCCACTGCCTGCCTGCTGCTGGGTTTGACTGTATTGGATTCATTATACATCTGACAAACATTTTAAGGTTGACAGTAACTTTCAATTTCCAAATAAACGAAAACATATGTACTGATCAAAACAAGTTGAGTTGGGTTTTTGTCGAGTTCTTTGCCCATGACTTGCCTGAATGATTTTAGCATTAGCCCATCCATCAAGCCTAACAAAATTTTATTCAAGCTCACAACCAAAATTTGTTTGGGATTCTGGAGTTCTTCTGAATTTGTGCGGTATCAGTCAGTCCATTATTTTATTGATGCCTTGCTTGATTACTAGGATCCTGTAACTTAAACATGTGATGTCTAACAAGATTAGTGAAACTTTTAGGCAATCCTGTATTGCGTGTTACCCACAGGAAAAAGGGCAAGCAAGATTTTCAAGTGTTTTCTAAAGCAAAGTTTCAGTTCTTAAATAAAGTAATAAAGCAAACTTTTCTATATGTTTAAGCTCGTGATAAAACATATTTCTCTCAAAAGTCAAAAGTTCTAACCCAAATCATCAGATTCCATTTCACTAAAAAACTTTGACTTATCCTTAATCCATCCCAGTGACATGATCCAGAAAATAAGTGTCAGATCTAACTTATAATATTAATGTATTTATTTTTAATTTTTTATATATCTAAAAAATCGAACCCATAAAAAAAACCAAAACACACTTCAACATGATAATTTTGTCACTTCAAACAAATGTGAACAAGTGTTTAATAGATTTCATCATCCATGTTCGATGAAATGTACTAGGGTATACTTAAAAAGAATGAAGAACTGGAACAACAAAACCAAGCCGCAGGATTCTAATAATATTTGAGACAAAGCTGGTAAGTAATTTTTATAATATGATTATATTATAATTAATTAATTAATGGGATGTAAAACCAATAAAGAAAGACAAAGAGAATTGGTGAATTTAATTTGAATTAAGTCTACGTTTTTATCATCAACAAAGATAGTCAAATAATCACTCTTCTCATATAATAGAGTTTGATTAGTATATAACGAGTTATATTCATGGGTCTAATTCTTTAATTTTTTTTTAATTACGATTTATAATTCAACCACATTCTAATAATCAAGTAAGTGATCCACAATATGATCTAATCTATTTTTTTTTATAAATGTTATCATTTTTATACCAATTTTTAGAGGAATATTTTGGTACAATATTAATAAAATTTTTAATTTTACAAATGAAATTAATATAATAATCCATATTTTTTAAAAATATATTTTAAAAGATATATGTTAACTTATTAATTTTACTTTTAAAATTAAAAATTATATTAATAATATATTTGATAATTTTTTAATCTTATTTTATTATACTTCCGAAACTCACGCTGCCATAACCTTCAATGCATTTTTAATTTACTTTTATTATTGCTTTTGATTGGGAGGAAAAGGGAGAAAGCACGAAAACATGATTGATTATTTGTTTTTTTTTTAATTTTTTTAATTGCCTTTGATCGGTGAAAGGACATGTGAATGCGTGACCATGAAAGTGCTTGTGAAAAAATAAAAAGCGCGGTCGAATTGATACAAAAAGTTACAAAGAAAAGCTTCATTTTAATTTTTATTATTATTTTCACCATCATTGAGAAAGAGTCATTATTGTCACCACATGAAATTCATAGACTTCTCATGGGAATCACATTGGAACAATTATGGGATCAATTGAGATGAAAAAAAAAACATAAAGCTAAATTAAGTTAATCATTTCAAAGCATAGAAAATTAGAGGCTTACAATAATTAATGTCTAAAAATTTTTCTCATTTGCTTGCTTTGGTGTCATGCATGATTTGACCTATTTTTATTTACATTTTTAGAGTTAGAAGTAGTCAAAATGACGAGGGATTTGATAAGGGGCATCTCTCTCCTCTTTGCTTAGCTTTGGTAAGTGAGCTTTCCTAATCTTGTAAAGATCGCTAGGGACTTCAGGTGGCCTGACTGATCGAATCAGAGCCCAATTCACTCCCTTGAAGAATTCATGACTCTTAATTTCAACAGAACCCTTCAAACTTCCAATTCTCTTCTTGGGATTCTTCATTAGGAGCTTGCTGATAAGATCTTCAACTTTAACCATCTCTTCCAACTGTTTGCTGCTATTAACACTGAATCTTGGGAAGGTTAAGGGCTGTCTAAGGATGTTAATCAATGTTTTCTCATTGTTTTCGCCTTTGAATGGTGTTCTCCCATACAACATTTCATACAAAAACACCCCTAAAGTCCACCAATCAACAGCACTTCCATGGCCTTGTCCTGAGATTACTTCTGGGGCTAAGTACTCGTGGGTTCCAACAAAGGACTTGGATTTAGCATTGATTGGTTCGGCCACCAATTCTGGATCAAACTTTTGGCAATCAGCTTGCTCTGTGATTGTTGTGACAGTAGCAGTTTTCTTTTTCCCGTTGGACGATGAGAAACATGAGAGCACTGGTTGCATGGGTGTGGCACATGAGGGAGTCAAACAGTTCTTGTCGTACTTTTCAGTATCTTCCAAGTTGGGTATAGGCCTTAACAGCTTTGGAACAACGTCACATTTGAAGGAAAGATCAAAATCTGAAAGCATAATATGCCCATCTCCTCTAACCAAGACATTCTCTGGTTTCAGGTCCCTGTAAACAATGCCCATCATGTGCAGATACTCTAATGCTAAAAGTGTCTCAGCAGCGTAAAACCTGTATTAGTTTTTAATTACCTTGAGTCACTGAACCATTCTTTGAATAAACAGAACGTCTGACTAAAAATAATTAGATAAAAGCTAATAGAGTCTATGGAACTTACTTGGCAGATGAAATGCTGAAGCGCTTTTCTGGTTGGCGTTGCCTAGCAGCGTACAAGTCACCACCGGGACAATACTCCATGACCAAGCAAGAGTAATGAGAAGCATCAAACTCTGCATACAAAGTTGGCAGAAATGGATGATCAAGCATGCCCAGAATATCTTTTTCCATGTCGGCCCTCTGCAACTTCTTCCTTATAGCAAGCGCTTCTCTATCCACCACTTTCATGGCGTAAAAACACTGAGGCAACCCAACTACAGGGTTCCTTATCTGGCAAAGATAAACATTCCCTATGTCACCGCTTCCTAACCTACGCAGAAGCCGAAAATGGTCAAGCCCAACTTGACCTATGGCTCTTCTTAGTCGCTTCATGGCTTCCCACGGGGCCTGGTTGGCCTTGTGTGGCTTGTGAGAGCTGTAGAGAGAAGTTTCAACAGAACAAAGAGAAACCGAGCTCCGACGGCTGCCGAAGCTTAGGTTGCTCATCCAGCTTCGGCTAGAATCAGGTATGGTTATCGACGAGGAGCTGCTGTCGTAGTCGGATTCATCTCTGGTTATGGCTGCTGCCATTGTTGTTGTTGGAGCATGTAACAGTAGCAGGAGAAGTTTCTGAGGGTTCTCTCTTTTGCTGCTTCCTCAGGCTTTTATATATATATATAAAAAAAAAGTTTGTGGGTTTGAGCACATGAAATTTGTAATGCGTGATCGAAGAAAGTTTCAAAATGCGGCCTTTTTCTCTAAAATGGGGCTTTGAAATTTGACTAATATATAAAGTGTCTATTTTTTTGTGGTCCTCTAAATGACACTACTTTTACCAATTATCACAATATTACCATTTTCATTTTTTTTTCATAAATTTTTTTATCAAATTAAAATAATTCACATTCAAAGAGTCTATCGCGTATATGAGTTTTTTTTATTAAAAATAAACAAAAAAATTCCTAACCTATTTATACTAGTGATCATAGAATTAATCCCTATAACATTTCAAGATACGCTTTTTTTTTTTTCAAGTTACGTTTCACCGCAAGCAACAAACCATCTCATAGTCAACCACTAATCTAGTCAATTTCTGATGACCAAAAATCCACCAAAACGACAGGCTTTCCATATCAAACGACATTAATGGGTCAAATGTGAAATTCCATCTCTCCCTTTCCTTCCTTGGGTCAGTAACCTCTTATTCTTAACCATGACAAAATGAAAAAATAAATAAAAAAGAAACGGAGCCATCTTGGTAATTTTCGGGCGTGAAAGCCTGTGGGAAAAGCAGGGAGGGTGCACGAAAGGACCACGTGCCCCGCAAATTCATTTTCGCCCCACTTTCATTTTATCAGTGTCTTGTCTTTTCAATGTTTTTTATATACTTTTTGAAATCTTTATTGACGACAACTTAATATAATAATAATTTATACAATCATTCATTTCAATATAAGTAGACATAGGTAGGTTTCAATAAAATTTATTACCTTTTGTCCCTATATTTTTATCTTTTTTTATGAACACAAAATTTTATCTCTTTTTTTTTTTTAAATTTAAAGCGTGTAAATTTATTGATAATTATAATAACTGTTTTGTAATTAAAAATATAGATTTAACAATATCAAAATATCAAAATAATACGATTTAAAATTTTAATAATAATTTGATATAAATTTAATAAAATTAAAAATATATATTTTATATTTTTATATCGACACAAATTATAATATAATTTTTATATAAAATATGATATAAATATATAAATTTTAATATTTTATACGATATAAATACATGAATTATTAAATCTCTCTTTAATCCTCATTACTCGTATAAATAAAATTATAAGAACTTCATAGAAAAAGTTTTGTATTTCTCATGTTCCCCACTTTCATGCTCTACATCAGACAATGTAACTCATCCAATCACTTTGGGTCACATTCCCATTCCAATATGATCTATCTTTTTTGGCTTTGTAACTTAGAATAGTTTTAATTAAATTTTGCATCATAGAACTCGAAGATAAACTTAATTGAACATTGGAAAGCAAAGGCAAGAAATTAAAAAAAAAAAAAAAAAGATGTAGTTTTGATGGAATTGGGGCACACCTGGGGAAAATCATAATAAAATCTTCATCCCCATTTTAGTGGGATTTAGATAATTGAAAACTATATGATTTTGAAACTTTTTATCTTTTGAATTAGAAAAACAATAATAATAAAACGTTGTAGTACTATATATTTTTTTGCCTTTCATTCCTTTCAGGGCTCCACCTTTTTTCTGCAAAATTTTATCATTTCACTTTCGGTTGCAATTTCAGGCAGCAGACCCAGCAAAAATTGCAGCATTGCAGAGTGGCAAATGTACAGGAAGACTCAAAGCCCCATACATTCTTCCCCCATCCAACCACCCTATTCCACCAAGCTTTTATATTTTGGAGTTTTCTTTTGGTACAAAACAAAGTATCACATTAAAACATGCCAAAATTCTAGATTTTTAACAGGCTCTTCACATGCTTCGTTACCGTTTCTAATGTTTATGTCAATTCATTGTCATGATGAGTTCAGCTTATTACTCTAGCAACTGATAGTTAATAAAAATGAAGCAATCATTTTGTAGCTCTCATTTTCTTCAATGGCTTTTATTGTCATGATGGATTTCCTTTGGTTTTTTTGATCAATAACAATAATAAGATAAAAGAAATTGGCCCTTCTTCAAATACTTTCCTCCAACCCTAATGATGAATGATCAAAATCTTAAAATGATACGAAAACATGATGACCATGTTCTACCAAATTTCTAAATTCATGCAAAAAGATCCCAAAGATCACAATCCACAATAGTTTCAAATTGATTTCAGTGATGAATTCATATCATTTTAATGAACTCCAGACCTTCAGAGTCCTTAGTTGCAATTGTATATCAGAATCTAGAGCTTATCTTAAAGATGCAACTGTTTTCATACTCATATTAATGATCATAAACACATTCTGTTCTACATGTGAATTTCCAGATGACTATTTTTATGACTTTGCCTGTCTACCGCCAAATTCACCTAAAATAGAGCTATGACTAAGAAACAGGTCATTGATTAAATTGCAATTCCAGGCAGGTAAATATGTTAGGTATGCAAAGTTTTTTTTGCTTTTGTCAACAATCAAACAGAGAATGTGACTGAAAAGGACAAGATGGAATGAGAAAAACACCAAATCAACATTTCGACTGCAGGCTTTCCACCCTTCCATTTCTATAACGTGTAAAATAAACTGAGCAAAAGATGGCCAGCCTGACAACTCCACAACACAATGTGTAAATTCAATGGTTATTTAAGAAACATTCACGGCATCAATTTCAGTGAAAGCAGACCAAATTCAAGACAGATATGGAAGCATACACTGAGGTATTGCTTCTGATCTTTTTTTTTTCTCTTATTTAAATGGAGATTTTGTTGAGATATGTCATCATGGGCAGCTCCAACCCTTGGGGTCCAACACATTTCATTTGTTTTTATTCTGTATTGGTTTAAATGTACTTATTTTCTTTCTTTTTTTTCCTCTTTGACATAGTTTTGAATGCTTTTAATTTGCAAAGATATCATATTTTAATTGTTCGACCTTCAAAGATCTTGTCTTTTAATGGTAAAACCATTTATCATTGATGAATGCTTAAGATCAGGATCTGATAACCTGAAAGACTCATCTAAATAATGTATAAGACCATATCAAATTTATTTAGATGAATTATTTATAACAATTTAAAGAGTATAAGATCATAACAGAAGTCAAACACTGATTTAAAAAGAGGAGAGAGAGCAGGAAGGCAAAGATTGAGAAAGGTAGGAAATTTCAAGAGAAATACTATCGTACTATCTAGCTACAATTGCAATAATTTCTTTGTAATGATGCATGCTTTGAAACAAGTAATTCAATTAACTTGTCAAGGTTCTAGTTTTTCTTTTCTTTAATCCTGAGTCTAAGTTCCAAGTCTCCAACTAACTTCAGCCAACAGATTGTATAGTTGGTTGGAACAGTAGAAAATGAAGGAAAAAATTGCTCACCAAGTTATCTCCATGACAAATAGAAAGAAAGCAGTAGTTGAAATTGAAGGAAAATCCAAGTGTTCCTATTTCTTCATATAAAAATTGAGCTCAGTATATATTTTTCTCCCATCTATGAGGCAATTAAAGTTCTCTAACAGAGCAATTGATTGTAGCTAAAGAATAATTTAACCATATTTTTCCTTTCAAATACAAGTTTCAAGATTAAATGCATCCTTCAATCTTACAAAATACGTGATTTGTTGATAAAATAATGGACCCTTAATTTCCACAACCGTTCAAATACTGACAACCTTGATTATATAAAAAACAAAAAACCTAGTCTGCTAATCTTTAGTTTCTTACATCTGTACTGATTTTTCTGTTTCTTATGCGTGATGCCCACAATTCTTCAGGCCCATCCTAGAAGAGTGTGAATGGAGAAACACAAATAGCCTAGCAAGCTCTGGGCTTGCCCATTTGAATGAACCGTCTTATATGCTGGTTTTGAACCCCATGAACATCATAATTGTAATTTCAATGAACTGTTTGTTATACAGGTTAACAGGGGGCGTAATCTGCTGGAATTCAGGATTTGTATTTGTTTCTCCAAATTCATAACGAAACTATTTCATGGTCAAGAAGCTATAAAAGAATCAGGTCAAAGTCAGACATGATTTGCAAAGATGCATAGAAGCCAGAAACTATAAAGATTAATTAATAATTCACCATTCTATGTTTCCCTATTATCAGAAACAAAAAGGATTTAGTAACTAAAGATTAAAAACACTCAAAGCTCCATCGCGCCAACTGACATCAATCTCATGACCTGCGTGGAGTTTCATCTTCTTGATCATAGCTGAGATTCCTGTGAGAAAACAGCCATAACCAGCGCTACTCAGGCTCACCCCGAAACAATTACCAGTTTTGCCATCGACCGCCACAATTTCCACAGACCCTTCAGCTTTATCAAGGATGTCAATCTGTTGTGATGTCAAATGTGGTTTAATGATCGCGTCTTCTGCAAATATAATCGTCTTGTACGAATTTCATTTTCAGAAACAGATTTCCTGAAGGACGCTTCCACAATATTACTACCACAACTTGAATTAGCTGGTGATGCTTCCATGTTATCTCAAGGGTTTTACTTACGCAATTGAGAAAAAAAATATTCAGAATAGCTTTGTTTGTCACTATGTTCATTATACATAGTAGCAAAAGGGTGTTAATTTGTCATAATGTTTATTTATGTTAATGTAATATTTTGTAATATAATAAAATCATATAATCAAACACAATATTAGAGATTATGATATTATGATAAATATAATATTTACGATTACGATATAATTACAATATCTATATGATTTTTTTAATTTATAAGAGTTTTCTATACATAAATAGAACAATTATAATATAATATTTTATCAAGGTAATGTATAAAGAATTTCTTTTTTTTTACTAATAATAAAATTTTAAAATATAAATATTCTGACTAAAATAACAAAAAATTTCTAAACTTTATCGACTTATTTACATAAATCTTTATATTTTTATTACACCCAATTAAGTTTATGAATTTTAAATTACATTTAAACAAATTTTTATTTTTAATTTACATTTAAATAAGCCAATTAAAGAAATTTTATGGTTTATGTAACAGACTTTTTTTGCTTCTTATATATTTTTAAATAAATTTTCAAATATCCAAAAAAAAAATTCAATGCTCATATACTCTAGCTTTCAAATAATAGCACGATTAGTTTACTTTTCTTTAAAAAAAAAAAAAAAAGACTATAATTAGTTTTCTTGTTTATTTTTAATAGAGTGTTGAAACGCTGCGGTTTGAAAGATGAAAACAGACAAAAAAGGTGGTTTTCAGTTTTCACTTCAAAATCTTTGAACAATTCGCGGCAAAACTTAATGGGTGTTATGCACTGAATGCGTTGGAAGAAAATCCTGTAAGAAATTAAATCACTAGAAATGTTAAAATGAAATGATTCCAAAGCCATTTCGCCATTCAGCAAAGGCGCTGCTATAATTTTAAGAGGATTTCTGACTCTTATTCTTGCTGCTACAGTTGCCGTTGGTGCATTTTGCTCTGTAGCTGAAAAGAAACGGGTCGCTCTGTAGCTGAAAAGAAACGGGTATCTGCCAAGACCTCTTTTCTTGTTTTCTTTTATTTTTTTTCTGGTGTTGTTGAGAGTGAAAATTTTCCATTTTGCACTCTGGGTTTTGTAGAAAAAGCTTGCCCTGGCTTGTGGTGTTTGTAATGGGAAATGAAGAGTTAGCGTGCGTTGATAGAGTTCGATTGCAATCATTATACTAGGAAAACATGAGACCGTCTAATCCAACATATGAAATCTGTGATATGAAAGGAATTGTTGAAAATGCTTGAAATAGCAACAATAATCAATCCTAGTTATATGTATATATAGAGCTTTTTTCTTCAGTCGAGTAAAATAAAATTTTTATTCTCTGTACTTTTAATCTAATTTCTCTAAATCGGATACTTAATGCCTCTTCATTTATTTTTCAATCCCCATCGCAAACGAACTCCCAATGTTCCCCTCCTCCTAAAGTATTTTCTGTGCAATCAACTAAAACTCTCTTTTGATCTGGTTCCAAAATAAACTGACAATAAACCCCAAAATAAGGCATATGTTGATCAGGAATTGACTGTACAGGAAGATATGCATGGCCCTCACTTTTCTCCCTTCAACCCTTCACTCTTAAACCAGAAGGTGAGCTGTAAAGTTTTTTTTTTTTTTTTCTTTTATAGAAAGAGAGTAGCTGGGGAGGATAGAGACAAAGGAATTTTCAGAGCCATGGTGGCCATGCAAAAATACCACTGCTCCTTAACTATCCCAAAAATAAAGCCTAATATTCATGCTTACTTCCTGACCCAGGTGGGATATCGACAAGCATGACTGTGGTGCAAGGCCAGAGTGCAAACCAAGACAAATAATGGAAATCAAGCATTAAATTTCTTCAACGAGACCAAAGGAAACTTTTCGACGGAGAGTCTTCTGACCCTTGACTGATTTTCGGATTGATTGGTTCTGATCTTTTGGGATGGTGGAGAATTGCCTGATAATTAAATGGATAAATTGATTCATTGAGATAAAAGGGAAGATTGGAAACATATCAAAAACTAAAGAAAGAAAGAAAAACAAGGCTGAGGATCATGTATGGATTGGTGTTCGTGTTGATCTCCAGCACCTGCTTCAAAGAAAACTGAATTAGAAATCAATTTTGCTTCAAATGAATAAAAGGCTTCAACTATCCACAAAAAATGGGAAGTTATGCTTGTTTAACTTTCATCCTCCTGCTTACTCCTTTTGACAGTGCTATCAATGTCCATATCTACTACTCCATGCTATCCATGTTTCCTTTTGCCCATCATCATCTCTCTGCTCCTTGTATGGTCCAACTACCCAACATTTTCTATTTTGTTCTTTGTTGTTGCCTCCTGAGTCCCACCACATACCTCTCTTTTTCCTAATATTATTGTAGTGTTTAACCTGTCATCCATCCCATGTATCATCCTTGTATGTTCGTTTACTGTTAGATTATCATTAGCATTTCTAGAAGTTTGGTGGGCGTGTAAACCGATCGTGATCTCAGAACTAGAAACCCCTTGGTGACTTTTTACTATTTCGGTTACTTTAATGATTTGGAAAAAAAATGACATGGAATAAAATATCCCATTTAAGGAAATAAGATTAGACGTACCTTATTAGGGAATAAAGATTTTATTTTACACTGGTGCAGGAAAACACACTGTATATGTATGTTTTTTTTTTTCCAAAAATCAACGAAATAGTTTTGGATATCAAGAAAGATGCAGATGGATACTACACCTAAGTCTCAATCTCATAACTAAGTCACAATCTCATTGAATGAGGTTGCATCACTTTGGTCGATGGACCAACTAAAAAATCTTGCTAAATTTGTAGCAGATGAATTTAATGGGTGTATTGATTTTTCTGCGTTCTCAATTTCAGATAGCAATCCAGAATACAAGTTAGGGGTGTTCAAATCCACATTGTCT
The DNA here is from genome assembly GCF_002303985.1 of Durio zibethinus. The sequence goes on along the minus strand of NW_019167882.1, from coordinate 14,859,842 downwards.
TCAATTCGTCTGGTTATTTTATGCCAACATGGAATCACTAAACTTGGAAGTAGCAATACCAGCACTGCCTGCATTGGAGACTTGCTGTTTAGATTCTTCAAAATGTTCCCCTTTTTTTACCACAAGTTGAAGAAACATATCTACTGAAAATTGAAGAATCATATCTAATGCAAGTATCAATGATGGAAAAGAAAGAACAAGTTCATGGTACATGATGATTTAAATTCTTGGCTTGCCCATTTCTATAAATCGTTTGTATATTTACTGGTTTTGAACCCAATGAAAACATCAGAATTGTAATTTCAATGAACTGTTTGTCATACAGGTTAACAGAGGGCATAATCTTCAGGAATTCAGGATTTGTCTCTTGAAAAACAGAATTAGCTGAGATGCATGGAAACCAGAAACTATAAATATTATTAGTTATTCATCTTTTATTAAATATATTTTTTTGTTGGAGAATATAATTCATCACTCTATTTTTCCCTCATATCAGAAACAAAAAAGATTTAGTAACTAAAGGCAAAAAATATGCAAAGCTCCATCTCGCCAACTAACATAAATCTCATGACCAGCTTGCAGTTTCATCTTCTTAATCATAGCTGAGATTCCAGTGAGAAAATAGCCATAACCAGCGCTCCTCAGGCACACCCCGAAGCAATTACCAGTTTTGACGTCGGCCGCCACAACTTCCACGGATCCTTCAGCTGTATTAAGGATGTCAATCTGTTGTGGTGTCAAATTTGGTTTGATGATCGTGTCAACGTCATTCTTCTGCAAATACAATCGCCTATTACGAACTTCACTTTCAGAAACTAATTTCTTGAAATAGGCTTCCACAATGTTACTACCACAACTTGAATTAGCCGGTGATGCTTCCATGTTATCTCAAGGGTTTTACTTAAGCAATTGAGAACAAAAAAAAAAAGATTGATTCGAATATGTTGTTTTCGTCGTATGTTCATTATATATAGTAGCAAAAGGTTGTTAATTTTTCATTAATATTCAATGCTTCGATGTTTATTTATGTTAACATAATATTTCGTAAGATTCTGTAATTATGTAATCAAATATAATACATTTTATTTTAGATGTTATTTCGGAAATATGATTTTTTCATTACTATATTCATTATATATAGTAGCAAAAAATTATTAATTTTTCATTAATATTCATGAATGTTTGAATGTTTATTTATGTTAATGTAATATTATATAATTATGTAATCAAATATAATATTAAATATTATCATATTATAATTAAAATAATATTTAAAATTACCATACAATTACAATATTATATGTGATTTTTTCTTAATTAATGAGGGTTTTTTTTTTACATAAATAAGATACCTCGTATAATATTTTATCAAGCTAACGAATAAAGAAATTTTTTCCTTTTTAACAACTATTATTATTATTAGAAATAAATATTGTTTAAGTAGGATGCACGCGTTTGCTTGGAGCTGCCAAGTATCATGGCTTATGTAGGAGGCTTGTATGTGCTTCTTTTGGATTTTTAAATAAAATTTTCAATTATCCAAAATAAAAAAATATAATAAAAAATTTTAATTAAAAAAATTATCAAATAAGATGATTTCTCTTTAATTAATAACAAGATTTGCTTTTATGCCCAACAATTACTAACAAATTTTTTTTCTTTTTTTTTAACAAAGGCAGAATATATTACCTATTAAAAATCTTAAAATTTTTTAACATAGATGAAATTTTACATCTTCACGTAAACCCTAATCCTAAACTCTAAATTATAATTACTTTACTAGTTTACTTTTAACAGAGAATGTTGAAACGCTGCGGTTTGAAAGATGAAAACGGACAAAAAGGTTGTTTTCACTTGAAATTCTTTGAACAATTACAAAACAATGAACGAGTGAAAATTTCCTGTACTTAGTTGTCGAGATAACGAGATAGATGCACTCTCATCGCTTGGCTGCAACACTTGACGGGTCTTATGCAGTGAATGCGTTCGAAGAAAATCCTGCAAGAAATTAAATCACTATAAAGGTTAAAATAAAATGATCCCAAAGCCATTTGGCGTATTGGGCAAAGGCGCTGTTATAATTTTTGGAGGATTTCTGACTCTCAATCTTGCTGCTACTGTTGCCGTTGGTGCGTTTCGTTTTGTGGCTGAAAAGAAACGGGTATCTGCCAAGACCTTCTCTTTTCTTGTTTTCTTGTATTTTTCTGTTGTTAAGAGTGAAAATTTTCCAATTTGCTCTCTGGGTTTTGTAGAAAAAGCTTGCCTTGCCTTGTGGCGTTTGTAATGGGAAAGGATTTTACATATGTAAGCTGTGCAATGGAAATGCTACAATACAGTGGTCACCTTTGTATGATCCAATTCATATTAACCCCTGTGTTTGCCCTACTTGTGATGGTAACAGGTTTGTCTTCCTTTTTTTTTCTTTCCCATTCAAAATTTTCTTCTCGGATACGCTTTTCTGTTTATGTTGATGGTTTCTCCCATGGGATTATTACAGGGTGCAGCGCTGCCTAAACTGTCTAGGAAAAGGTTACAGCTGACTATTGACTTGTAAGAGTCTCAACTCTGGTTACTTTGTATTTCAGTGTTCCATTTTATAAGCGATTTGTTTTGTGCTATGAATTGGAACCTTATTCCTGCTACTGGATAATCTATGTACACTGTTACACTATTTTCATGACATGGTTCCATACTGCCTAGTAGTTGGCTTCTTCAATTAAATAATAGTAAATAATTATCTTCCGGCAACTATTTCAAATTTTGGGCGCTTAAATGTGGATCAAATTGTAATTCAGGACATAAATGATGTGGCTAGGTTTATTTAATTGAAACCACATAAGTTATTGATGAATTACATTTTACAGAGCAAAATCCAGAATTGTTGGCACATGGGACGAGCATCATCCGAATTAGTCTTTTTAGTTTGGGAAGAAAGGATGTGGAGTGGGTTAGGTTTGTGTTCGAGCTCCTTTTGTTATTAGCTGGGGGAAAAATTGGGAATCAATGAGCCCAAACATTTGCTGTTATGTGTCTTTAATTTCTTACCTAAAGGTCCCAGAAGGTTTCTCTGTTTTGTTTCTTTATTTGAAATCCTCTAGTCCTTTCGATGGAAAGAACTCCGCTAGTCCTTGTCCTAACCTTTTACTGAGTGTTTTCATTGCAATTTCTTGTCCACCAACCGACTTTGCCTTGTTGTAGACCCTAGTCATTCACACTATACTAAAGCAGATGCTATATATGCAAACATGAAGATATCAAACCATAAGTGAGAAAAGGCTTCATGAATCATGAAATTTTAAAACACCTTCAATTTCAACTATCATTGTGATCTGAAGATAAACTGCAATAATAGCAGATCTTCTTGTTAGACATTTGGCAATAAAAAAATCAAGAAGCCATCTTACAGTGTAATTAAGTGTATGAAATCTTTATAACAATTCTCTTTTAGATTGGCTATCATCTATCATTTGTGTTAACTGGTGAAAAGAAGTGAATTTAGGCATTGAATCCTTCTAGTTCTTTTCATTTCTTCATGGATGATAGATATTCATAAATCCGATTTACTGCTTACTGCTTTTTGTGATTTTGTCATAAGCAAGATCAATGAAATGAACTGCTGCTACCTGATGTAGCTGTTAAACTAAAAGCTAGAAAATTCCAACAGAATTACAACTTCGGCAAGCTGCTGTCAGGACCCTTATTTTTAAGGTGCTTCTATTCTTTCACTGCATCTACTTTAGATGTTTGCTAAGTTGATGTGATTTACAACACAATTGAATTAGCAAATCCTATTTTCAGATAGGAAAAGTGGGTAAGTGCTGGGAACTCCAAAATTTTTCCAAGAAATTTCTAAATCACTTTCTTGATCGCATAAGTTGTAATTCCATCAATAGCTTCTTCAAATGGAGTATTTCCCTTGATGAATTTGTTGTAAGAAGAATCTCACTCTATATTCAGGAAGCAATCTATATAGAATTTATTAATGGAGCTTAGGAGATTTCTGCCAGTATATGATGACAAGAAAAGTAGCAATCTCTTCTCAAATTGGATTCTCAAGAGTAAAGAAATTACACGTCAGTTGGCATAGATGCAACTTGACCAGTCTATTGTACTCTCCCTGCATGTGCCATCTCTTCGGCTCAGATAATTGTTCATGAAATGAAACAAAGTGCTGGAAGGTACAAAGCTGGGCATTGCTGTTTCAAAGGCAACAAGAATGAAGGTCAGTGTTCATGGGATCAATTTCAGCATGGAATCGCTTTCCAATCAAAGAAATTAGTGGTGGGGAGGCCTCTGATTCACGTACCACGATCTGTATCCTATATCCCACAAACAGCCAAATCATTCAGTCACATTATCCGATTGACATGTTTCAAAGGCAATAAAAAAGTTAAATTCCTTTTTGTTGTTTTCAGATGAAATCTAAGTGGTCCACGTAAAATGGGGATAAATCAAAATCGAGAATTTCAGAATCTAACAAAGGGGAAGTTTAGGATATTGCGACGCTTTGATGTAACATGTCAATCTTAAAGTGAGCATTTAATGACTTCATTCCAAATTTCCGATTCACAAATTTCTCCAAGAATCTCTCAAAATCCTAACAACATTAAGACACCTGAGATTGGAGTAAATTCCACCAACCTGATCGCGTTCGTATATAGAGCAAGTTAAGTATGATATTCAATATGGACAATGGCAAACTTTCAGATTAACATCACATGTTTGTGGATTTGCAATCCTCATATTACATTTCCAGTTGCTGATCAAAAATCTTTCTCATACCAGCCATCTAAGGTATAGCATCAACTGAAGTTTGTGTTATGCAGCAAGTACATGCATTCGGCTTTCTCTAAACTACTTCTTGTCTGATTTAAAGCACTATTGATCAGCGAAACAGGTCAACAATTGCCATGGATGCTGCTTTGGCTCATAGCTTCCTTGTTAAAATGAGGGATCCTCGGCTACCTGTGTGCATGGTAGCTAGAGTTCTTTCATTTGTGTAACTGTTATTTGCTAGGCTTTAAGCAGTTAACATGTCAGTTTCTTTTTTTTTTTTTTCTAACAAAAAAAACCAGCATAGGGAAAATTGAGGTAGGTAATTTCCAAGCGTTGAAGATGAAACTTTGCCTTCAATCCAGCTTCTTACAAAATTTTGATTGTTTTTTGGTACAGTTCCTTTTTGCTCTATCATATTCGTATATAGGTTGATATTCTTTTCATTCGCCTAAAAAAACTACTTTTTGTCTCATTTTTTTATCTATTTTTTTCAAGATATCTCAAAATTATATCATATTTATTTATTATCTAAAATTTTTATTTTTTATATTTTAAAATTATAATTTATAATTTTTTTATTTTCAGCGTTAAAAATTATAAAATTTTAATACTCAATACATTAAAATTAATTTTTTTAAATTTTGTAAAACTTAATATATAATAAATATTTTAAGACGAAAAAAAATATACATATATATATATGTTTTAAAATGTTATTAGCAACATTTTCCTCGTAATTCAAAATCAGAAGTTGCCAAATCCTTTCGTTTCTTCGGAAGAAAAGAAAAAATATTAAGTCGGCAAAATTCTTACGCAACTTGCAAACGCAGCCGTCAGCGAGTGAACAACTGTACCCAAATTAGCCTTGACATCCAGCTTACCCAAAGACATATAAAATTGAATTAAATTTTTAATTTTTTATTATATATAAATAAATTTATAATTTTATTTTGAAGTAAATAATCATTAATTTTAAAAATTATATAAAAAATTCAATTGATTAATTTTCAAAAAATTATATTTGCATTACACGATAATGTGATAAATGAAATAAATATTATTGAATAATGTAACATAAATAAACACGTGATATTAAAAAATAATATTTTAAGATAAAAAATTAACTTGTGAAAGTCGTATTATAGTATTTCATTTTTCACATTATTTATACAATACCAACTGTTTCATATAAAGAAATTTAATTTTTAGTTAAATTAATTGAACTTTTTATGTAAATATTTATTATAAAATAAAAATTATAAATTTATTTTTGTATAAAAAATATTAAAAGTTTAATTTCATCTGGTACTAAATATCGAGATCGTATTTTGGTAGGCATTAAACCAAAAAACTACTCAAAATTTGAACTGAATAATGCCCTTCGACAAAAGCCAAGACCGCACGTGCTGTAAGTCCTCTTCCGTCCAATCCAAAACGGCGCCGACTTGAAAATAATCTCATCCAAATTTCGAAAAATAAAAAATTAGCCAACCGAAGTTGTCCACGTCAGCATCTCCCTATATACGAGTGATGCCCCTATTTTTTCCCTTTCGAGCTCAAACAAAAAGGGAAACTCGGAGAGACTTTCTCTTTCTCTCCTCACATTTTCTTTCCTCTTTCAAATCCCTAATTACCAAATTAAAAACCTGTGAAATTGGATTTAGTTTAAAGGATATTAGCCTCCGAATCAAACGGAAGTCAGTCACTGTGTTTTTTCTATTGACGAATCGAAGTTGAAGTTGCTGGTAATTGCCTAATTCAAAAAATCTCTTGATTGTCATTTCTTTTCGCGTTTCGAAGGGTCTGATTTTGCACGGATCTAATTGACTTCAATCATGTTTTTCCTGGATCGGGTTCTTAAGAGTTTCTGATTCGATTCCATTCGTTTTCGCTTATTTATTTCATTTGGAAAGACTTTTTTTAGGGAGGGCGTGGAGGCTGGGGATTTTGAGCTTAATATTTTTCTTGTATCAGAAATTAATTTAATCTGTTAATTTTTGGAACCGAAAGAAATTTTATTCCTTAGTTTATTACTGCCTTCGATATCGTTGTCTTTTTTTTTTTTTGTGTATTTCGATTTCCCTCACCTCTTCAATTTAAGTTTTTGCATATTGGATTAACTTGGTGCTGGGAAGAGAGTTGAATTGAAGAGCTTATTCTGCGAAATGTGAAGTTAAGCGTTTCAATGTCCAGTGCTATTATTGTTAGGGATACTTGAGAGATGTTCTTATCGTTTACTTTCTGTGTTGAGAATTGATAAATTCTACATGTCGGGTTAATCTTGTTTGACCGAAAATAAATATAGATATGTGGGAATGGTATAATAGTGGATGCTTTCAGCTTTCGGGTTTATGTCATCACTATCTTTTTTATGGATATTTGATCTTGTTCTAGTTGTTTGTAAGAAGTAAGCTTTTATGCAAAGAGAAGAAATTGTGTGTGATTGGAATCTGATATAATAGTGTGACTCAAAGAAGCAAACGGACGGAAAGCAACATTGAGTTTTAGAGTTATAATTTCAAAAGAGAACTATTTTCTGGATTCGAATGAGGCCTGGTGAATATGGAATAAGAGGTTGCAACATGTCTCAATTTAGATTAAGATATGGTGGCATGTGATGCTGTGAAAAGTGGATTTGGGTTTTTTTTCTTTTTTTTTTTTGGGGGGGGGGGGTTGGGTGTTTGCATTTGAATTCAAGTGGTTTAGATTGTAGGTATTTTGAGTTGTTTAAATCTTGCAGGAGTTTTTCTTTAACCAACCCAACTATTTTGTTAAGTTCGACTTCTGGGAAATTCTCCATGGTTAAGGAGTTTTTCTGGAATTATATGGAAGACTAATATTGGTACTGGTTTATCATTACTACGAGAAGAATAATATTGATGTTGGGGAGAAAATTAGAATATGTTCCGCATAATCCTCCAGTGAAGTGTTGCTTGTAAAAAATATGCCATTGATGGGATGCAGTCACGCAGATGACGGCTTTACCTTGGCCTGTCAGCAATGCCACAGTCTTGACTCTGGGGAGCTTCATTCTGTTGCTTAAGTTGCTTGCAGCCAATGATGATTTTCATCTTTGTTATAGGTTCCAGTTCTTACAATATCAGCCTTGTGAGGATGATGCCATGGGAGAGATAAATGTTCTAAAAACTGATTTTGAACTAATTCCTAAATTGCCTGGAATTACAATGGAGTCATGAAATCATCTAACAACATTACTTCTCTTTTATAGAGCCATTGAATGTCAATTACTTGGCTCATAGAATCTGTTTTTTGTGACTTCTATCTTCTATTGCTAGAGCTTATCCAATGTTATGCAAATTCATTTTTAAATATACAATATCTTCCCATTTATTATTATTATATTTTTACCCTTGAGCATCTATGCCATAATTGTGAAGTTTTGTTTTTTCCATTTTCATACATTGTATCTGTACTTTTGGCTTCTGTTTTTTCTTTTATTTTACTTGTAAGCCTTGGTTCATTTCATTTTCTGCTGAATCTTATGCTTTGATTGTAAAAGCTAATGTTGATGTTATGTTTTGTTCTTTCAATCATTCAGTTTCTGCCTTCTTGAAAGGTCCAGTCATTTAGCATTAGCGTTAGTAAATTAGAGATTTCAACATGCCAAAGGAGAGAAGAGATCGTTCCTTGTCTTTTGATAGGTGTAGGAGATCTCCCTTCTCATGTAGCTCCAGCTGTAGTCGCCGATCTTCACCAAAACTCCCTTCAGAAACTGAGGAAAGTCTAAAGGAATGGGAAGACGCCAGGTGCCCTGTCTGTATGGAGCATCCTCACAATGCAGTTCTCCTCATATGTTCTTCCCATAAGAAGGGGTGCCGTCCATACATGTGCGATACAAGTTATCGCCACTCTAACTGTTTTGATCAGTTTTGTAAGTCATCTACAGATACCTCAGCAACAACACCACAAGATTCTCAGCAAGAAGTAGCACAACTTGTAACAACAAACTTATCACCAACTGCGACTGCAACTTCAGAATCAACTGTCACTGATTTGCAGGTAGAAAGAACCGAGGAAGGGCCCTCCAACCAATCTGATGTTTCATGTGAGAATCAGGGGCTGTCAAAACTAGTGTGCCCTCTGTGTCGTGGTGAGATAAAAGATTGGGTTGTTGTAGAGCCTGCTCGTTGTTTCATGAATGCGAAATCTAGAAGCTGTTCCTCTGAAACGTGTGATTTTGCTGGTGCCTATAAAGACCTAAGGAAACATGCAAGACTTGAGCACCCTTCACTGCGCCCATCAGAGGCTGACCCTGAGCGACAGCGAAATTGGAGGAGGTTAGAGCGTCAGAGAGACCTTGGGGACTTGCTCAGCACACTGCAATCTTCAATTGAGGAGGAGAGGGCTGATGACAGCATTTTGCCAAGTGATGATAGAAGTTGGCTCACCGTCTTTTTTCTTATTCGGGTGTTTCGGCCAGGGTCTAGTCCTAGGAGCAGCAGCTGGGCTGGCGCCTCAAGGGCGAGAGCTCAATTGAGTATTAGGCGGAGATCTACCAGACTTTGGGGGGAAAGCTATGATGGGGAAGCTGGATATGCCAGAGATGAGGACAATGAGTCTTCAGACAGTGGATCATTTCCTTGGAGGCGCCGTTTGAGGAGACGGACGACTCCTGACAATCAACCATGAATTGTATCTTTAATGTGCTTTGTTTGTTGTTTGCATGTGAAATTTTCAATTCTAAGTGTTACCCTTATTAATATAAATCTTGTAATTGTTTGCTTAATTTCTTATATTTGTTTTAAAGTTACATTCATAATCAAATATTGTATTCTTATAATTAAATATTACATCTTTTTATAATTAATTAATAAATTATAATTTAATTAAATAATCAAATTTAAACATATATTCATAATCAAATACTATATTTATATAATTAATTATTATATCATTAAATATTTAATTAATAAATTATTATTTAACTAAGGGGTCGTTTGTTTTTATTTTTATTTTCTGTTTTAAAACATGTTTAGTAAGTTATTTTTGTTTTTTGTTTTTGAAAATAATTTGGGAAAATTTTTGAAATTGTTGAAAACCAAGAAATGATATTTTTAGGTTTTTGAAAATATTTGGCACTGTTATCGTACGGACATTATTAATAAAAATTACAATTAAACAATTACAGTAATGTTACAATTATTATATTAATAAAATAATATTTATATTATATAAATATTATTATATTTATCATATAAATAATATTATATTAATAAATAATATATTAATAAATAATAATTTATATATTATTAATAATATATTGTTTATTAATATATTATTGATATAATATATTCTATTAATAATACATTATATTAACAAATAATATATTATATTAATAATATGTTGGTTAATATAATATATTAAATTTATTAATAATATAATATATAATATAATATTTATTTATTAATATAATATTTATAAATAATATATTAATAAATTTTATTATATTAATATTATTATATTATTAATAACAAATAAAGTCTAAAAACTTTAATTATTTTCTCTTACATTTTTTTGTTTTCAAATTTATAAAATAAAAACATTTTGTGTAAACATATTATCATATTCATTAAATTAAAAAAAAAAAAACCAAAAATAAAACAAAACAAAATTTTCAAAAATATAAAATATAAAATATAAAACACATAATAATACCAAACAACTCCTAAATAATTAAATTTATACACATAATCAGTTTTGAAATTAGAATTTTAATATTCTAAAAAACAATAATTTTATCACTAAGTTAAGAACCGTTGACGCTTAATTCATGATATTGTGGTTGATAGCGTTTATAAGAGAAGTTTTTTTCATGATGTTATGGCTGATGGCTTATAAGAAAGGTTGACTAAAAAAGGGGAAAATTTAAATACCTTTGGCTTCAAAACTAACGAAAACGCTCTTTAAATCCTAAAATTAGCATATGGATTTATAATTATTAAAACGAAACCCAAATAAAAGTCCAATATGGTTAAACTTTTCTAAATATGCATGGATTTGGATGATTTAAACCAGTAGGAAAAGAAAAAGCTTCAAATTTTCAAGCAATCCTAAACTCGCATCAACTCAGGTCTATCAAATTATGACTCACAAAACCAAACTCATTTATTCAATAATAATCTATGAAATGAAATAGTAGTATGTATAATTATATAATATTTGATTATTTATCTGTAAAGCTGTGGAGACACAATTATAGCCACCTTGTCTTTGCCATATTTCCGCATTGCTTTATTTTTCCCTTTCTTTTCTCTTTCTATTTGCTTCATAGGAAAAAGTTTTCAAGCCCTTTGAGGGTCTCTTTAATGTACTGAGTAACGAGGAAAAGGTGTCCGGGGATTTTGGGAAATCTTTCTTTGGCAACCCCTTTTTCTTTGTTCTTTTTTTTTTTTATCATTGAAAAGAAAAAAAAGATGGGGACAGGGGAAGTCTCAAATTCCAGCACTGGGAATCAAAATGTGAGCAATAACAATGAAACCAATGTGATTTTAAATGTCTATGATCTCACTCCTATCAATAATTATTCTTATTGGGTTGGTTTCGGGATTTTCCACTCCGGTATTGAAGGTTTGTTCGTTCCTATTCCTGAATTCTTCTTTTTTTTTTTTTGGGGGGGGGGGGGGGGGGTTGATTCTTATTATGGAAATTTTGTTTTATCGTATGTTTTTGGGATGTGGGTATTGGTTATTTTAGCTCTTGATTGCTCCTAAATGGTGGATGTGGTTTCCCCTGACAGAAAACAGATATGGGTTTGCTGAATTCTTTTAAAATGATTTTATGTGATCATCTCCAATATGCAGCGGAGGATTAATATTAACTTGGATTTTTCTTTAGGAAAGGAAGTTTTATTTGGGGAGAAATTTGGAATATAATAATGGTATGAATTATGGAGAAATGAGATCTTTTGATGCTTGCTTAGATGATCTTTGTATTAACTAACGAATTCATCATCCTATTTTACAGTACTCTTTGTTGGTATGTTTGCGTTTGTAAATGCCTTTGTTTTAAGAAAATGGGTCACATTTTATGAGCTGGAGTAATAGAACAAGCAGTTTCGTATAAAATGTCACGAAATGTTTCTTTTTTGACATTTTATGATGTTTAAAAAAATTGCATGCTAATTTTTGGCATGCATGAGGCTGTGTTTTTCTATTTAGAATGTTTTTGTTCTTATTTTTTGAAAATCTTTTAATTAGGGTTTTATATGTTAAATGAAGTTATAACATCTTTACTTTTAAATTCTTCAGTTTCCTTCTCAAGTATGTATTATTTAGATTAGATGAAGATAAACTGTGGTGAAGGACTCAAGTTCCATAAGTTGGATATAAGAATTAAGGTTAGGCATTTCTTGTTAGTTGACGGGATAAGGAACCAGCATATCTGAAAGAAATAGCATGCTTGAAGAAATAAAACAGCTTATTGCTGAATAAATCATTGCCATTAAGTCATTTCAATTCGAAATCAAGTTGTTTAGGCTAAAGGGAGATATGGATATCATTTTCACAATATGAACTGAATTTGCTTCTTGTGTCAATTTTTTTTTTTTTTTAATTTAGGAAACTGAACACTGAAGTATCTAACTCAACATTTATGAACAGTTCATGGTAAAGAATATGGGTTTGGGGCCCATGATTTTCCAATTAGTGGAGTTTTCGAAGTGGAGCCAAAGAGCTGCCCTGGTTTTATCTATCGATGTTCCATCTTGTTGGGACAGACAAGCATGCCTTTCTCTGAATTCAGAGCGTTTATTGAGAGTATAGCTTCTGAGTATCATGGAGATACCTACCACCTCATCTCCAAGAACTGTAACCACTTTACAGATGACATGGCACATAGATTGACAGGCAAAGATATCCCTGGATGGGTGAACCGGCTGGCTCGGATAGGTTTGTTGATCCTTCCAATTGTTTATCAAATTCTATATATGCATATATATATATATATATATATATATATATATGTATGTATGTGTGTGTGTGTGTTTGTGTGTGTATCTTTGCCTTACCATATCTTTCTTTTTCATGAATTGTCTGTGACATTGGATGTATCAATGCCTTGCTCTTTCATTCATCATGTCATAGCTTTGATCTTTTTTAGGGGAGCCCGTAAAATTGGCACTGTGTTACTTTGGTATGTTTGAACAAGGGAGGGAAGACAGAAGTTGACCCTGTTCCATGACCCTACATTGGAGGGAAAACAACCACTAGGCCTGTCATTGATTGTTATGTAGTCTACTTGTTATGATCCATATTTGGCTTTTTCCTCAAAAAAAGAAAAACACATTGGAAATCATTAAGTTCATGATTTGTCAAAAAATGTAGGTTCTTTATGCAGCTGCCTGCTTCCTGAAAGCCTTCAAGTAACTACAGTGAAGCAGTTGCCTGAATACCACGAAATGGGTATGCTTCCTATTTCTTCTGTCTTGCTTTTAAAAAGTTGAACCTGCCATTACTCTACTCAAAATTCTCATTGTGACACCACTCGTATTTGGTATTTTCTTCTGCTTCTTTTGGCTGCTTGCTTCCAGAAGATGGAGCTGAGTCTGTCTCAACTGGCACCCCCGGCAATTCAACAGAAATTGATGATACGGAACAAGATAAGCACTTGCTCTCACCAAAAGATGGAAATTTGGATATAGCTTTTGTTAAAGAAGCCCAAAAGTGATTGCAAGGTGACCTTAAAAGAGGTGTTACAATGCCAGCCGTCATCGAAAATACTTGCTTTGAATGTCAGAACCAAATTGGAAGCCGAGGTGCTGATTTTGCATGCATGGTTATCATTTGGATGTTGTAATATTCTCCCATATTCTTTCCAATTTTTTGGTGTCTTCATTTTTTTTTCTCCTGCTTTTTTATTTAATCAGAAGAATTTGGCAGTAGAAATATAGTTTGTTAATGATGTTTTTTATGAGTGGTTACATGAAATTTCTGGATGCCAAATGGCATAGCAGATAATTTATTGTGAGCCTTTTTGACAGAAAGTTTATCTCAAAACCATACAAAATCAGGGTTTTATATCAGTTCCATGACAATTACCTACGGAAGGAAAAAGCAGCTAATAATTTGCAGGCTCTGCACATTTTTAGCTGCAATTTTAAGAGCTCAAATAAAACTAATAGGCCAATGAACATGATAAAGTTTGAACGAGGTTCTTCAACAATATAAATTATTCTCACTTGGTATCTATGACTATGAATAAGAATCGGGTGGAAGTAACTCATCTTTAATAATTGACATCCAGCCCAATTTCTTTCTCTTATCTCAGGCAACGGCCTTTAGCATTCTGTAAACACGTTTCGATGCTCCAATGCTCAGCTACCGGATTTCCAACCAACAAGTTCCAACATTGTATAAACACAAGCATTCAAATCATACTTTGAGCACGTTAGAAGCGACTGACTTCCAGCAGATAGCTGGAGATTGGAAGAAATGGAGTGCATTGATTATCACCTAACATAGTTTGGAAAGACAGTTATAGTTTCAAGAAACAAAGAAAATGTTCCTCCATGCTTGTCAATAGCAGGAGCTCAAATACATACATCATTCTTAGTGATGCCAGTCAATCATAAAACATTGAGTCTTTTTCTTACACCAAATAGCAAGGAAAAGTAACATAAAATCTACAATCCAGATTGCATTCCAAATAATAATATTCCAAACTGCAAGTTGATGGTCAAATCGGTACATGTTCACGTGTTCCATCACACAGTTCTAGCAAGGTCCAGGACCAATTAAGCAAATATCAACTACGAGAGAAATAACAAGGTACACTATACCATGTATGACACCCATACCAGAACAATTTTGCTCAATTTTGTTACTTGAAACTTGTGAATAATTTCTCCTCTCCATTTCACTTCCTCCAAATAATGCAAAACAATTTCACATTACATACTTATGTGGATCGACCGTCAAGCCCCAGTTTTGCAGTTAACCAAGCACAGACCTCTTCCATCTCCTCAGGGATTGTATAGTGACCAAGCCTATATCGTCAAAGTACTCAATTCAAGTCAATAAATTGTCAAATATATAAGAAACATGCAACTTCTGTAGGACTGTCAAGATCCATACCCATTGTAGGATTTGAAACTCATGTCCTGAAATCCATTTGAACTCAATGCTCGAGAGGATTTCTCTCCAAATTTATATGGAACCACATCATCACCTGCAACCAAACATGTAACATATAAATAACATCAAAAGAACATCATCAATAGCCTCGATGTCAGTCATGAAACTACATGTTAAATATCAGTAAAACTGAATTTCAAAAAACGATGGCAGCTGCCAAGTTAATTATCAAATGTGCCAAAAACATGTCCTTAGGCTTCAATAGTGACAATATTTACTTGAAAGTCTGGGAAACATGACCTTTCGTGTCCTTGAAATAACTATTAATATGTAAACACCAAAAGAGATGTTCACTTCAGTCAGAATTGTTTAGGCTTCAGAATCGTAGTCTTTTGAGGATGGATAAACATTTTTCAATGGGCTATTTCCTTCTCTATGTAAAATAGGCAACACCTTATTCCTTGATTGCCTTCAACAAGCCTAATAAATCAGTAAGGCACCATATAACATCAAATGGACACAAAATTTAGCTAACAACAGTAATTATGTAAATAGTAAATACAATGCTAGGACCACTCTCATTACAACTCATTGATCCCTACCAAAAAGCAGAAATTTTAGATGTTATGCCAGTACTTTTCTTTTAATCCCCTCAAATACTTGTCTAATCAAGTAAAACAGGGATTTGCTTTTCTAGTTATGAAGAACTAAACTCAGGTTGACACTAAACATTTGGCTGGTCAAATTCCTTAACTAGCAGAGATTACTTTATTTGGATACTATGTTTTTATATCATGTTGCTACTTCCTAATCAATATAAATGGTGTTAATGGTCATGGCACCACTTCTGTACCAGAGTATAAGATAAAGCCAAGAATCTGACACCATCTCTGACACAATGACCATGCATAAATGATCAACCCATGATAATTTGCATAATAAAGTTGATTATGAATACCTTTGCCATGGCATAGCAAAATGGGCAAGGATGCAGCACGTCTTGCAGCTTCATCCTGTCCTTCTATTTTGTTTTTCAAAGTCCTGGAAAAGAATAAAATTTATAACAATAAACCAGACAAAAGGGGGTGGGAGGAGGAAAGCATCAAGCTAATATAAGAAGGTGCTAACGTAGGAAACCAACTTTGAACATGGAAGCCATCCGCTAAGTCCTACAACTGTGCTCAAATTGGCAGGATACAGATTGCCATTTCCATATTTTCCATGAGTAAAACAAGTTGCGGAGTATAGCGAGGTAGCAGCACCCATACTGAAGCCTCCAACACCAAGTTTAACTGTAATTTGAAAAAGCTACCATTAGAACAATGTCAAAAACAATGACCATAAACAAAACTTTCATTGCTAAAACTGAAACCTAAGGTGAATGCAACATTTCATTGGTTGTAAGCCAAACTAATCAAGAAACTAATTACTGAGATTTAAACCAATCCTAAAAATGTAGTCACCATTTACAGGCATTAATTGGAATGACAGTAAATAAAAAGAATTGTAAAAGAAACCATGATTGTCAAGATAGATAGAAACATAAATAAAGGGAGAGAACTGTAAGAGCTTTGGGCCATTACAAACATGAGATGTAGTCGCTTTGTTCCTACAGTTTAAAGAATTGCCTGGGCCAGTTACATTTATCAAGTTTGGAGAGAGGAATTCCAATTACATTAATCAAATTATAAGTGTATATGTACATCCAGCAAAACTCTGCCACAAACAACACATATCTTTGTCCTACCAGCTCATATACAAGAACCAGAAAATGAAAATAAAAGGCACACTAAATCTAATGACTTCCAAAACCAGCATTGCTTCTTCTCATGTTCTTGCTTTATGGCCAAAATGGAAAAGAATATTGTTCACATTTGGTAGCCAAAAATCATGGGAAATAAAATAAAAAGTATAAATCCAGCAGAATGTAAGACTAACAAATGGTAGTTGTATGGCATAAAACTTTCTTTCTCATGAATTCTCACTATAAAACAAAATACAAGTGTATAAATTCACTGATACCTAAATATTCAGAAGAGGAGGAAAACACTGCCTAAAAAATCTAAAATCATAAAAACTCATGAGAAGTGGCAAGTGGAAACATACTGTCAGCAGGCTCTGTTGACAGCAAATTTGCAACATGTGCTGCAGCAGCATCCAATCCCTCTATATCATCAGGAGCATCTTCTGAAAGGTCACCCACATTGAACCCTGATGTATGTCGCATTAGAATTCAACAATTTGATTAGCATCCAATGCACCATCATTAAAGGTTTAAGAATATGAAATTTAATGCAATTAGTTTCCTTCATATGAGATTGCATCATTACAGTATTTCAAGACTATGCTTACAAGCAGTTGATGGAAAGCCACCAAATATAGTTATTGGTTGAGTAGGGGCAGTTGGGCATATCCATTTAATCTGCACCATAGGATCACAAGCATGGAAAATTATGATGTTATCAAGAAAAATAAATTAATTGGTAAACAGTTGGAATATATTCTCCTAAAGATCTTTGGATATAATCAATCATCCTTACATTCGGAAGAGGGAGGGTCTCCAGGAGCTGGGACCAGCTGCCAAACAAGATGAAAAGATAAATGAGGATGAGTAGATATTTCAAAAGATATTGAGAATTTCCTGTCTTATATTCAAGACCATTGACCATAAAGATAGGGAACCTCATAGGGCAGGATAACTCAGATTCCAAGTGGCACCCATATAATTTGTTGGATGAAAAGACTTGCTGAAAACATATATTAATGTCGGAAGATATGAAACATGAAGATGCAATAACTTGCAATTTGAAGACTAAACCACTTAAAAAAACAATCAACCAGAATTATCTTTACTATCAGCTTAACTCATAGCTTTGTGCAAGCCTTATCAGCAAAATAGCAGCAATTCAAGACTAAAGCCTAAAACACCTATGCATGAAAGAGGTTCTTTTGCATGCAAAGATTAATTCCCTACTACTTATTTAAGCCTTAATAGCAATAGTTCTATGCTACAAGAACAAAAGTTGAGTAGAGAAAAGGAGGTTTCTATTTAGGTCATAATGCCAACAAATTTCTCCCCTTTATTCAACAAAAAAAAATAACAGCCACCTTATTAATATGCAGGGTATACTAAGCTGACAGATAGGTAATACCTGAAAGCTTCTGATGGAAAGATTAATCTTGAAGGTGTTTACTGCTTCACTACAAAATAATTATCAATAGCAATATTGCCATGGTTCTGGTATCGCCCAAAATAGAAGGAAAAAACAAGACATAGAGATGTTAAGAACACCTCAAACACTTGGGACCTAAAGTTAACTGGTGCAATCAGCCAAACAAGAAGGGGAAAAAGAAAAGGTGGAAGTCATGAAAAGAACTGCCATTAACAAAATCAAACACAGGCAATCGTTATTTTCCTTGAAAGATTTGTTGGATTGTTGAGGAAAGGGAAGAATTAGAAATAATAACTCAACATGCATAGAATCTACTAAATAGAAAATACATAATATTTTCCCTTTAAAAATTGAAAATTAAAGAGAGAGAGAGAGAGCAAACTTTATAATACCTTGAACCATTATCACCAAGGCCATGTAGCCAAACTATGGTCGCTTGGTGCCTACCTTTGGGCCTGACCACATACGTTCTTCCAAACTCAAGTGCTCCTCTACCAGTCATGTTAACAGTTAAAATTAAACTCAATGAGAAAAAACAACCTCATGAATTTGCAAAAGAGATTCTACTTAAGTAGACATATATACCAATCCACCATACAAAGAAGAACCAATTATTCAATTGCAATAAGAACAATCAAAATATTTATGCAAGCTTGTTCATGAGCTCTCATCGTAGACATTATCCTATAGTAAGAGGAAGGGAAGCAGATAAACTAACCAGGACCAACAGAAGGATCTGTGAAGCTCATGGTACCCAACCAAAAAGTTGCACTAACCAAACCTGCCTATTGAACTAGCAGAGGCCAAAACTGATCCTGAAATGAAGAGAGACCCAGATTTATATTTAACATCAAAAGTCAATTCTACAATGTAATTCATTTTCACTACATTGATACTTAAAAACTTATGACTAAGCAACTTGGCACCTGCCAAGTGGCCTTGTCAGCAACACTTCAACCAAACTCCAAATCAGAATCCACATCAAAACTTGCCAAAAAAAAAAGGTCCATTACAGTAAATTCATCAGAAAGAAAACTTTTATATCTAATCCAAATTACATATCTTTCAAAACGCTTTATAAAAATGGGATTTCAAGTCTACCTAAATGACGTTATTCATTGAAAAAGAACAAAAACCTAAGATGAAATTTCAGAGGAAAATAAGATAAAAAAAAACCCAAGAAGGAACAAGATGAAACTTTTAAAGTCAACTGTTTTCGACGATTAAAAGGTTACAAAGGACTGCAAATTGAACTCCAAGAAATTCTACAAAAATTAAAAAAAAAAAAAAGTCGAAATCGGGGAAAAGAAGAGATCAAAGAAAGAAAAGCGGTTTTAGGCATTTTACCTTTTCCACGATTACGTCGACTTGATGCGGAGACTCCTAAGGCTTTAGATACAAAAATCCTTATTTTTCCCAAAGGCCAATTTTTTTTTCTTTTTTTTATTCTCCGACCAACCCTCGTGTTTGTGTTTTGTCGTTTTGTTTTTTTTTTTTGATCTGAAGGGTAAACCTAAGGTGTTGTACTCTTGGGTATTTACATGATATTTTGTCCGTTGATTCATAACTCACCACACACTCGACGATGGACACGTGGCAAGTGTCATTTTTTTAATTTATTTTGTACATATCTTTCTTTAAAAAAAAAAAAAAAAAAAGGAGAAATTGGTGAAATTGTACGCTGTAATCATCAAATTTCTTGAGATCTTGAGCAATTTTGACCAAGTAAACATTAGTCAGGGAAGATCTTCCAAAAGGTCTATATCCAATGTTCTGCAAAAAACTGGGTCTTCAAAACCAAATGTAAAATGCAAGGGAAAGTTCCCCCAAAGGCCATGGCCAGTGTCAATGGCTCAGTTTCCATCCCCCACCATTTTCTCCTTCTAGAAGCAGGATGGGGATGCTAAGTTAGATCAAACAACATTAGTACTATTCTTTCTTTATATTTTCCTTGCAGAATTATCTGTTTGATGAAGTACAAAAATGGATATGATATCATTAGAAACAATGAATCATATGGTAGAAAACACTATCTGCCATTATCCAGGAGGATGATCATGACTGAGAAATCAAGTAAAACCTTGTTTACATTCAGCATTTTGCTGAAGATTGAGTTTGGTGAGAAAACAAGAACAGGTGATCTCTTCAAAAAAATCTGTTTGTCAGATTTCTCTCATATGTGGAATTATTTGACAAAAATTATAACCAAAAAAAAAATGAAAAAGAACCTCAAGCTACATTAAACTATGACAGTAAGAGGAAGCTAGCGTCCCGATAGCACTGATATCACAAAAGAGGATGCAGATGAGCCAGGAATGTTGCAGTCTACATGTGATCCAATTGCAGAAATTTCTGGCCTTTCAGAATCCTCTTCATCTATTGATAACAAATCAAGAACAATCATGTTTGTGTCCGGAGGTTCATCTACAGGCACAAGCCCTTCAAGCATCTCAACCACTTGTGCCATGCTAGGCCTTAGATTCGCCCTCTCTTGTATGCACCACAAAGCTACATAAACAAGTCTTTTCACTTGACTCTCATCAATGCCTCCTGCTTCAAGTAGCCTGTGATCAACAGCTTCTATTAGTTTTCCTTCTTTTAGTTTGTCCCGCACAATTTTAGGAAAGTACTGCCATTTCCTTTTCGACCTATCAGCGCCATTTCCAATCACACTAACATTTCTTCGGCCTCCAATCATCTCCAAAAGAACCATTCCATAGCTATAGATATCAGATTTCTCTGAAATTCCATGCTCCAATAGCCATTCTGGGGCCAGATAACCTCTAGTCCCCCTGATTGTTGTAATGACCCTGCTCTCATCTTTTCCCATCAACTTTGCAAGACCAAAATCTGCCACAATTGCTCTATAATTCTCATCAAGAAGTATATTTTCTGGCTTGACATCAAGGTGTAATATCCTTGAACGGCAATCATGATGTAGGTAGGAAAGTGCCTTGGCCAGATCAATAGCAACTTTGTACCTTAAGTTCCATGACAAGCAGCCGCCAACACCATTTCTAGTTTCCCTTCTGGGGAAGATCCAATTATTCAATGAGCCATTTGGGATGAACTCATAAACAAGAAACCTAGGCCCTCCGGGAGGACAGGAATACCCAATAAGACGCACAAGATTTACATGTTGCACACTTGCAATTGCTGCAACTTCTGATCTAAATTCCTTTTCCCCACGCTCCTCCCCATCTATTCGCTTCACAGCAACAGAGGTTCCATCACTTAGGATACCTTTGAATACTGAAGCAGATGCACCTTGGCCAAGCAGTGCCTGAAAATTATCTGTTGCATCCTCAAGCTCCTCGTGCCTAAACTTTATTGGAACACCGGCTACCTTTCTAAGAAAACTGTACTCTAATCGAAGCTCAACACCTTCTGATACCAGTTTCTTCTCTAACAATTTTCTTCTGCGTTGATATCGCCCTCTAATTAGAAGATATGCAAATACTGCAAGGATTACTGCAATATCTGCCCCTGCAATGAGGAAGAAAGCCTTGGAAAGTTTCAACCAGACGTGAGCAAGGATGACAAAAATGATGAGGGCGATGATTGTTATAACAGCTGTTATATTTACTTTCCTGTCCTCCATTTGAGCATCATCATTGTTTTCAGCTAAAGGGGAGGCAAGAGATTCTTCATCTTCTGCCTTTCATAAGAGAGAAACCATTGTCAAGAGTTAAGAGGAAGTAAGCATTCATTAGAATATTTAATTCCAAAGATTGAAAACTATTTTCCACCTTTGGATCAACCAGATGTTGAAGCATGGGGCTGTGACTATATTATATATACACCAAGAGAAACAACCAGGAAGTTCACCTAATTTTCCTTTTATTTTTTTCTCCCTTTAAGGCTAGTTGTGTTGTTTATTTTTAAAGCCTTTAAATGGTCAAAGGTTTGGTTCATACTGCTGAGACAAGTTTTGTCCTATGACCGAGTAATTTGTCATATTTGTATTTTATTTACGTGCAGTCCTTTCACCATTAAATCAAGTAAGAGCATCTTAAACCCTGTTCACTGTTCTTACTTTGATACTCATCTTTTGGTTTTGTCAAATTAAGCAAGCAGGGCAGACCAATGAGTCGTTGGTTTCGAGTTCAAGCTCCAATGGGAACCCAAAAGACCAAAAAATTAGGCATGGCAGCTAGTTCTTTTTTGGTTCTGGTTCTTCTGCTATAGGCACTTGCCAATCACCTAACTGGAAGGCAAAAAATTTTGTCCTAATTCCCTCCATAATAACAAAAGCTCATATAATAAAAAATATATATATATGGGAAAGAACAAAAAATAAAAAAGAACTGAATTTCATGGATTGTCCTGTCCATTCTTTCTACATTTCACAACTGCAGTATTGTATTGTCTTGATTTGGATTAGGAATTAGTTCAGAATACATGACAAAGTCGTTAAGTCACTGTGAAATTTGATTCAGTAAACCAAGTAAAGAGACAACAAATAGGAGTTGTAAGAATAATCAAACCCAGGTTGCTTTCACCTTCGTAAGTCCAAATTAAATGAATGAATCTAAAACTTATGTTTAAATAATGGTTAGCAATTGGAGATGGTATGAAAAGACCAAGTCCCTCAGTACATGAAATTTCATATATTCAAATGGAGGTGAATAATGGCGCCGGGGGATACGGTGGAGGGTGACATGATGAGGAAATGCAGGCCATACATTATAGTTTGAAAAATATCGTGATTTTGATGTGTATAATAATTAATATAATTGACTAATCCATTTTGATGATCAGTTAAAACTTGAATTGAGAAGGACCAAAAGCTTCTAAAATTAGTAAACAAGGATGACTTTCTCAACACTATGAACTGCTCCAGGCTGTTTACAAAAATCCTAATATTCCAAAGGTGTCCTGGAAAATGACACCGAAGTTAATCATGTTAGTTTCATTTGCTAAATGTAAAGGATTAGATAAGGAGGGATTTAAGATTCTAAAACACATTCCAATACTCAAATCAATGGCAGGATAAGGAGGAAAAAAACTGTGAATTGATTAGGGCTTGGATTCTCTTGGTCAAGGATGAAAAGTAATATTTTTGTTGCTCGAGGCTTTAAGACATGCATCAAATTTTAGAGAATGCAAGTCACCTCTCTCAAAATTGTCCTTTCGCAATTGTAACCTTAAAACTTCTTTTTGGGGATGTTTCTATGTAATGGGATTCCCAGATGAATTTCTTTGACTAAAATTTTCATACCATCTTAAAATGTTTATATGCATGTCTACAATTAGACTTAATAATTTAAGATATCACACAAAAATGATATTAAAAAAAAAACTAAAATAATATGAATTAAAATTTTAATAAAAATTATATGATTCTAATAAAAATAAAAAATATATATTATTTTGCTATTAATATAATTTGTTAGACGTAAATTTTATATAAAATATAATATTAATATTTAAATTATTAATATTTTATATAATAAAAATATACGAATTATTAAATTTAATTACGACGTTTATATTCAAATTTATTACGAACTTTAAAATGTTATTTGACAAAAAAACAAATCCGCAAACGTTTTAGAAAGAAATCAGGGAAAAAAACAAAACACATTACACAACTTTGGTGGTTTCTACTTTCTACCGACATTAAGTAATGCAACTATAAATAGTAGAATGGTCTGCTAATTCGTGAAGAATAATATAAATGGATATTCCTTTTTCGTGTACGAGATAGAATATTATATTATTGTAAGAGAACCACTCGTTCATCTTTTTGGACCGATCAATCCCTTTTCAATAATTTTGGCACTGAACAATGTGTTTGATTTTCTTTTGCATATATACCTAATAATATACTAATTAAGTTGCCGGTCTAAGTCGTTTTGGTATTATTATTATTATTATTATTATTTTGGTTTTTTCAGGCCAATAAAATCTAATTATATTGTTTGAGTAATTTTTTTTTTAAATCACAATTTAAAGATGAAAAAAAAAAAGATATTAAAATTTGAATTTAAAGTAATTAAATGTAAATTTTATAAAATAATTATACAAATTAATTTAATTAAATTTCATGCTTATATCGAATGATAATACGATAAGTAGGAATTGTTTTTTATCATTATCTATGCATGAAAGCTTTTTTTTTATTATTCTCATATTTTTAATTTAATAATTAAAGACACTTGAAGAACATTAAAAATTTAATTTTGAATCAAATTTATCTTTTTTTTAATTATATTAAAAATTTATCCTCGTGATCTAAAAAAAAAATTTTTTTTTTTATAATGCGATGAAAGCATGGGCATTATAAAACTAGAAAGAGATCAGCTTTGCCATAATCATGGATCAATCATAGCTAATAATCAGCATCATCAAGATTTCCATTTATGTTAGCTATTGAAGTTAAGTTAAACAAGAGTATAAAAAGATTTATTTTATATATAATAAATATTTTTAATTTTATAAGTGAAATTGAAATATTATTATATATTTTATTTTTTAATATATCTTAATTTTTTTTTAAAAAAAAAAGAGAGAGTGCTCAAGGAACAGAATAAGATTAAAACAGTTAATCCACACCTCAACAAGCTATTCTCGGCTCGACCCAAAAAGAAAAGAGCTATTCTTGGGCAGTTGGCAGCTTGGATAGAAAGCCTAGCATATTATTCTTTGTTTATTATACTAAATTTTCCATTATTCATTTTTTTAAAAATAAAAGAAATAAATAAAATCATAAACGCCATAATAATCCATATATATTAATTTCCACAATAAATAAATAAAAAACAAATTAAATTCTTAACCGAGACAGAAAAACTTTTTTTTTTTGGTTTTTCTCTTCAATCCTCCATCAAAAGGTTAGTCAAACTCTTCATCAATTCGTTAATTTGAAGTATTTATTTGATTTTTTTAATTTAATTCTGATTATTTAGATTATGAACAAGTTAAAAATTTTTTGCTTTACGACTCTTTTTTTTTTTGGTAATTTTTGTTATTTTTCTTCTGTTTGGTTACTGAGAAAACTGTGGATACATAAAAGAGAAGAAGAAAGAGGATTAAATTTTTGTTTTATGATTTTTTATTTTTTTTTAGTTTTGATTTTAAATTACAAAAGTCTGAACTTAGTAGATCACTTGAATTTTTTTCCCTAAAATTCTGATTGCTTTCTTTTTTCCTGCATTTTCTTGGGTACCAAACAGAGCCTGCTCCTGACTGTTTTGGTTTGTTTGTTTACTTTAAACTAATTTCCAAGAATGAATGACTCTTGCATTAGATTTACTTTATTGTTCTTTTTCTTACATTTTCTAATTAAAGTTTTTTTAATTTTTATAAAAATTCAAAATTTTGTTTTTATTTCTTATGTACACTTTGCAGAAACTGCCTTTCTTTTCCACACTGTTCCCCTGTTATAATTGTTTTTAGAGGATGCTAGGAAATTCTAATTATATTTGTATGTTTTGTGTATTGATCTTATCATTTTTCAATGTCTTTTGCAGTTTGGGCGTTGGAATTTATGTAATAAGGATCATGAGATTCAAGAAAGGGACCAAAGTGGAAGTCTTGAGCAAAAAAGAGGTGCCATCAGGCTCCTGGCATTGTGCTGAGATAATCTGTGGCAATGGCCACAGCTACACCGTTAGATATGAATGTTATTCCAGTGCCACTGACAAGACGATTGTGGAGAGGGTATCTAGGAAGGCTGTTAGACCTTGTCCTCCTGTGCCAGCAGTTTCAGATAATTGGTTTCCTGGTGATGTTGTCGAGGTTTTTGACAATTTTTCCTGGAAGATGGCAACAGTTTTAGGGGTTTTTGAGAAAAAGTTCATTTTGGTTAGGTTGCTTGGATCATCTCTTGAGTTTAAGGTCAGTAAATTTGACATCCGTGTGAGACAGTCATGGCAAAACAAAATGGGTTGTGATTGGAAAGGTATTTCTATCTTAATCTATGTTCCTCACTCATTTGAAAATTTTACGTTCTCAAAGCTTTTTTTGCATTCATTGTTTGCCAATTAAACAATTTATGTTATAGCAAGTTGATTTGTTTTCATGTCTATCATTACCATATCCATTTGAAGTTTTATTTTAAGTGGAGGTTAGCTTGAATATTCTTATCTGTTTCATCCAAATGAGATCCCTTCATTCGGACAGTAATCCTTCTTTTTCTGAGCTTGTGGTCTAAGTGCCATGCTTTGTTTCTAATAAATTCAGGCAAATCTGTTTTATGTTGGGTTCTCGTTCAACAAGTCAAGATATCCGTTTATATTATGTCTACTTGCAGGGTTCTGGCAGTTGTGAAGATGGGAAACATGGTGAACATTCTACTCCTAGATGCAATCAAAATTCTAGCTCCCAATTTCAGAATACGATTAGAAGGAGAAAACGACGTGTGAAGGGTGAATATGGTCCTGTTAGCAACAAGGTTAATTACCAGGAATCTGTTATTGCTTGCTCAAAAACTCTAAAGAGAGGATGCTACTCTCAAGTTGAAGCACATGCTGGAGCTGGACAGAAGCTTAGAGCAGTTGAGAAAGTTGGAAGATTATACCGACTGGCTGCTGCCAATCCATCCATTCATAAACAGGTAGATGCTGTTGCATTCCCAAGAGATATACTGGGTGAAAAATACATACATGCTTCTGTTAACAACAGTACTGGGTTGTCTAAAGTGCATGCAGACAGGAGAAAACCAAATGGTGCTGTTGGATGTTATTTTGCAGAAAACTTAGAAACCAACGACGCTGATAGTGTTACATGCTCTGTTGGTAGTTGTAGTGTGAGTAGTAACATTCTCTATAAGTTGCATCATCATGTTTCTACAGGTCCTACTGAAGATGTTGATGCTGAATGTAGTGATGCTGAATCTTTTTGTCCAAGGGGGGGTAAGGAAGGAAATTGTCTCCTTCCTACAAAAGAGGAACTGGCTGCTGAGATCCATAAGATAGAGTTACATGCCTACCGTTGCACTATGGAGGCCTTGCATGCATCGGGGCCTTTAACTTGGGAACAAGAAGCATTAATGACTAATCTTCGTCTTTCACTTCATATATCTAATGATGAACATTTGATGGAGCTAAGAAACTTAATTTCTGCTGATAGCATGCTCCTATAAGATAACCAGGAGTGTCTGTGTTTTTTTTTTTTTCCTTCTCTATTTTTTCGCCTAGAATAGACTCGGATAAATCATTACACTGGCGGCTTCCTCAATTGTATGTAGCTTGATGAAGTATGCTATCAGTTTTCCCCATTTAGGTTTTCAGCATATAGTGATATATTTTGAAATGAATGTAACACAACAGAAACTGGAAAGCATGAAATGTTTTCTGAGCTAATCATTGTGTATCAGTTCTTTTTTCTCTACTTTTCTTCCTTTTTCGTTTATTTTAGCCAAACAATTCTTTGAGAAATAGCACATCAGGAATTAGCCAACAATTGGGCAGATATCAAGAATGCATTTTTCTCACCATTCTCTTGTTTATATTTCTTGAATCTATTAGAGATACAATGGATGTTTGACTAATCTTCTGGTTATATTTGAATCCTTTAGTTATTATAGAAGGTTATCATGTGATAAAAGTCCTCTGGTTGTTTTGATTAAGTGTTTGTTTTTTGCCTTTTTTTCTATTTGTTTAGTATTAAAGAAAGATGTTTCAAGCCTTCCATTTGATGTGAAAGTTCTCAGGGTATAATACTCTGTTTTCAGCATTAGTATCTCTCGTTTCGAGGACATTATTGATGCTTCCCCTGTCCTTTTCAGGGTTGAAGAAGGAGGCTTAAACACCTTCCTGCCAAATGTCCAAAGATGATTTTGGGGTTTGCCACCTTTCTCTTTCTTTTCAACAGTAGGCCAATTTTTGGGGAAGTTATTATGCGGCGCTAGTTTCTTTATTTTGTGGCTTGCTGGATTCTTCTATTTCTGGTCTCCTGTGAGCCCTAGATATTTGTTCCTGATGGATGTAAGACCAGAATCTTGTGGCTGCCATGGGGATTTGATTCTTTTAATGTTGTCTTCAATCTTCTCTCAGAATTTTATGTTTCCCTTCTCCAGGATGCTTTGATACCTATTTTGCAGCACTGCTGTTATGACAACTCTGCAAAAGATGTGCATGGGTCTTTTTGTACTCCCTCTCCTTACCCTTTTCCTCTTTCTTCTACTCTAAGTCGGCTAGCCTGTTCAAGTCATTGCGTTCTTGTTCTTGCTTTAGATTTTGTCACTATGCCTGCCTACAAATCTCTACAAAAAGGCTTATGTCAGAGACAATGCAATTGGTCGACTTTGATAAAAGATTATCAAAGGTATTGGTAAATAAAGGAGCAGAAGGCAATGGCTGAGGCATTTTCTTATCTTCCCAAATCTTTCTATAAGGAAGAGAAAGTAACTGAAATTTATATAAAAAAATTGGGGAAATTTATACTTTTGTAAGGCAGGGTTCAATTCAAGCCCCTTGAGGATGCGAGCCAGCCACCCTGGATGTATACAGCAGTTTTGAACCATCCTTACTGATCGGTTAGCACTCAAAGAAAACTAGCTCAAGAGGTGAATTCTAATAGTCTTCTAACTGATTGATTCAAATTCAACACATATAGAATGACTGCATAAGCAAACTCCAGACCACCAACATGGCAACAAACAACAGCAAAACACCACCAAAGACCCATAACAAGTATATGTGAAAAATCTAGCACATTGTCCCCGTCCTCAAATAAGCAGACAACACCCCTACTTCTGATAACCAAACTCTGCCATACAATTTGAAAATTTTAAGAAAACAGCATATCGAAATTAAGGGAAGATGAAAAAAGCAACAGAAAATGTTGAAATTGCAGTGAAACTGAAAGTCCTCTACTCAAATGCATCATCATCATCATCTGGAAGGGGCTGACTAGCTGCCGCTGCAAGCTCAGCTTCATGCCTAAAACAAACCAAATGCCAAGATTAGGACAATAAATTGAATCATGTGAATCCTGTAAATGGAGGTGTTTAGAATCATATCATAGGTACATTTGGTTTTCAAAAATAATTTTAAAAAAAAAAAAAGAATCAATCCAATTAGTTGCCTAAAATCCTTTAGAATAGAATACAAAACAGCATGTATAAAAAGATGACTGCTTAATAAATTAGTTTGCTAAGGGATATCTTACTGCTGCTGTGCAGCCAAGTCAATGTGTACTTCCGGTGGAGCAAGTGCAGGAGACTCCACAAAATGGAGGTTAGCATCACTAAAATCATCAAGGCATCATCGATATTAGGCATCAATCAAAGTACCTGCATTGAAACATTAATAGTGCAAGAAAGACAATGTTCGGTTACCCTGCAAGCTTCCTGGCAAGGTACAAGAAAGGCTTCTCAAAATTATAGTTGCTCTTGGCAGAAATTTCATAGTATTGCAGATTCTTCTTCCTATGGAATGTGACCTGTTTTGCCTTGACCTGCCTGTTCTTCACATCAACCTTGTTACCGCACAAAACAATAGGAATATTCTCACACACCCTGCATTTGCAACAATATAGTTACATAATACTGTTAGAATAGAACCAAAAGAAAAAATCATAAATGATAGACTGTCAATTGTAACGCACCTGCAAAGATCACGGTGCCATGTAGGAACATTCTTGTACGTCAATCGGGCAGTAACATCAAACATGATAATGGCACACTGGCCGTGGATGCTGCACCACATAATATAAAAATGTAAGAAAAAACTCAACAAAGCAATATTTTACACTTCTTTTATGTGATAGCCACTAGCAATAAAATGATAAAAAAGAACATGATAGGTAAAACATTTTTGGTTAATAAAAAAAAGGCATGAAAAAACTGTGGTATAAGCCATGAACACTGAAAGGAAAAAAGATTCTTTAAACCTTGGATAAAGAGAATTTCTTTACCATGTTAATATGAAACACTATAAAGATATTCAAAAGCATTACTCATCAATATGATAGATAGTATTAAAGTGCAAAACCATGATATAACCACACGAATACGCGATGCATGCAAACACCCATTTTCACACCCAATGGATTATAGAACAAGTTAGAGAAACATATGGCTAACAAGTGCTAAACTTACTGAACCACTTACTAGTAACCATCTCTGAGACCACCAAACTTCTCCTGTCCAGCAGTATCCCAGCAGTAAAAACGGATTTTCCCACAGTTTGTGAAGAAGTCCAATGGGTGAACCTCCACACCAATGGTTGCTGTACCGTCAAAATGATAAAATACTTTAAGTAAACACCCATAACAAGCCAATCAATTGCTCAAACAGCTCATAAATCAAAGAGAACATTCCCCAAAACAATGTTGTTAAAACACTTACGCTCATATTTCTTTTCAAACTCTCCAGTCAGATGCCTCTTAACGAATGTCGTCTTCCCTGCATCAATCACAACACGTTCAAGGACGTCCAAAATAAATAACTTAGTTTTCCTGACTAATAAAAGCTGAAGGTAAAAATAAATACTTTTTAAAAGTAAAAAAAATTATTCAAAATCTGTAAATATTAGCATCAAATAATATGTAAAAAGCAAATCGAACTGATAAAAAATTAGTAGAAGCGTAAAAAAAAGGAAAAAAAATAAATTTAATCGTAAAAAAAAATTAGAAATCGAATCTACGAGCAAAGAAAGAAGGAATTACCAGTGCCTCCGTCGCCGACGATGACGAGCTTGAAGCTCGGATACTCAACGGTTTGTTGGTTCGGCAAAGCCTACACCACATAATCAAGAAAAACAAAAATCAAAGATCTATAGAAAAATTGAAACCCTAGATTATAATTAAAATTAAAAAAAAAAAAAGATCAAGCCAAAGAGGGAGTGGTTGTTCACCATTGATTACTAAAACTCGAAATAGGCAGCGAGGGAATAGATATTCTACGAATCTGCTTTTGTTAGGCGAAAGCGGAGAAAATCGAGAGGGAAGAAGATGGAGTGATTTGAGAGACGGCGATAGCAAAGGTTTATAAGAGTGAGGGCTTTTCAGGGTCTCAGCTCTTAGGGCCTGGCTTTAACCTGACGCAACTCTATCTGCCGTTAGATTTGTTTACTCTGACCTTTTTTCCTCTTCTAGAACATATTCACCGTCCGATCCATTCCCCTGGGGTCCACTTACTATTTTGCCGCGCCCCACTCCTTTTATTTGGTTTTTGAGGGACTGGTTTGTAATTTGGTAATGTTATGTGAACAAAAGATAGATTTTATTAACATTCTTTCCTTTTGTATGATAATCTTCACAAACGTAACCATCCTTGCCACCTCAAGCTTAAATTCAAAGCAAATGCAAACTTTTTTTGTGGGTTATTATTTTTATCAATAACATTATCATCGATATAACTTATATAAAAAGGATATCTTGAGGGATCTAGGCTTGCCACGTATTTTTTTATAATATTTTGCCATTTTGATGATGTTTGATGAGATTTTTTACTCGCATCAAAGAGCAAAATGTTCTTTCTTTATTTATAGTTTTTTTTGTGTTGTTTTATTTTGATAGCTATGTTTTAATTTCAAAAAATATATTTAAATTTAATTTTTTAAATTTTTATTTTTAAGTTTTTATTAAACTGCTTCACATAATGTAATTTTCATGTGAAAGAGAGTTTTTTTTTTATTATTTGTGTATAGGCCTTTTTTTTTTTGTTTTGTTTTGATAACTATGTTTTAATTTCAACAAATATGTTTAAACTTAAATTTTTAAGTTTTTATTTTTAGATATTTATTACTGTTTCATAACTGTTTCACATAATGTAACTTTTACGTGAAAGAGAGTTTTTTTTTTATTTATGATTGTTGGTTTTTTTATTTTCTTATTTTTTTTCTTTGTTATTTTTGGGTCAAAATTTTTATTTTTTAATTAAATGTGGATTTTTTTTTGTTTTTTAGAGATGATTTTGATGTTACACAATTTTTTTATTAAATGGGATTTGGATTTTATGGTTTTCAAGGTTACATGCTATTGTAAATATATATTTTTTAATAATTTATCTTTACATGTTTTGATGTTTGATGAAAATCGAATTGTTCTTTATAAAATTATAATTTTTAAGTGCATAATTTATCTTTTTTAAGAGTTACACATTAATTGAATGAAATTGTTTAATTGATTTTTTTTTTGTCTTAGGATTTTTTCAAACTATTTGGATATTATATTTTCAACTTAGCATGAATTGTAATATGTGTTATTTTTTATTTATTTCATATGTTGTTTGTTTTTTTAACAATGTAATTTGATTTTTGCTTATCAATTGATTCACCTGAAGTTAAGTGTTTTTATTTTATTATTATTGAGCTTTATATTGTGTTATCTTTTATTAATGGAGAAAATTAAATTATGTGATAGAAAAATATATTGAATATAAATAGTTCTAAGGCAAATTGAAGTACGAAAAAAAAACAATTAAGTAATTGAATTAATTAACAGGGAATGTGACTTATGATTTTAAGGAATTTCTCAATTTTAAACATTTTTTTTTCAAATTTCCAAAAAAGAGATACACATTTAAGAATATGAGAATTTTAATGTCCATTGTTTAGAGGACAAGTTTCAGGGATTTTGGATTGACTTTTAGATGTACGATTATGAGCTCTTCAATTAGTTCAAAGTTAGAACCAATTGTAGAATCTCAATCTGTACCCAATGATAATCGACAAACAATAAAATCATCTCTATCTTAAGAAAACCTAAAGAATAGCCAAATGGTGCAGTTCTTAAAACTCATCTCCGGAAGTGAACAATTTAAATGTGAATAAGTCATCTCAAACATCCTTTGTGTCGACATCAGTTCATCCATTAACAAGTAAGCAAAGCAAATTAATTATAAAATAGATAAATGGTAATAAACCAATTTTTGAATCTCCAATTCCTATGAATTCCTTTTCCTCTACTGGTATACCTGGTCCATTTGTAGTTTCTACAGCTCTACAAGTTCATTAAAGGAAAGTTCAAATTCTTATAGTTGTTGATCAGGTTCAAGGACATGCATTCATAACCCCTCAAGTTTTGAAGGTATTTCATTCTCACTAATATAGTGAAACATTTACAATATAAATCCCTACAGATTATGAGGACTTTTAGCCTATTACTCTAATATCTTAATCTTTTCCAAGTTATTGAAGTTGATGCTCAACCTAGCAATCTATATACATGTTATGAGTATGTTCAGTGGTTAGTGTCTGTAAATAATGTTCTTTCGAGGTATAAGAGCCTTTCTTATTACTCCTATGTTTATCAGCATGTGAGCATTGGGAAATAAGCGTCTAATTGGCAATATAAAATGGAAAAGTTTATATTTGAATGCATCTGTCTTGCTTGCAGGAATACAATGTTAAAAGTTTATCTTGATAATATTATTGAATTTACATTTGATGACATCACATCACAAGATCCTAATTTTTTATCCATTCAATGTGAGAATATGATTTTATATTATTGGCTATAATATTAGTAGGGCAACTTTCTTTTTTGTTATAGTCATTGGTGTTAATGGAATTGGGTATTTGGAGCTTAGCAAATGTTAGATTTATCTTAAGCAAGCTTTTAAATCAAGATCTACTTAATGACAATCTAGGCCTATTTTATTTTTCTTTATAAAGGTTAATCTTTTTTTTAGTTTTATATTAACGAATCTTTTGTTGTTAATTATTTTAATAGATCTTTTTATATTTAATAATATTAATTATATATTAAATTATTTTAAATAAATAAAATATTACAAATTAATTTAACAAAGTCAGGCTCTCAAATTTATATAAGTAATTGAAAGAAATAAAGAATAAGATCTGTGTTGAAAAATAAAAAATGTCTTGACATCCTTGACAAATTGTTAGTCATTGAAATCACGTAGGTCTTTTCACCGGATCATAGCAAAACCCAACGTCTTCACTTCCCGCAAAACTCAACCTCAAAAAGCTTTTTAATTAATCGGTTTATTCAGACCCACCATGGCCACCCCTTCCGACCCATATAACTAGTAATTATCTTGGAACATTCCCGTTTCCCATACATGTTTTTCGGCTATTTGTTGGCATTTTTCGCTTTTTAATTCTCACAATCGCCTTGTTAATATTTTTATTTTGATCTGTAAACAAGGGACCCCCTTTCAAGTTCCTAGTCCCTTTAGTCTATGCCCCTGTTCTCCCCTTAAGTAAGTCTAAAATCTCTCTTATTTCCCCTTTTTGGGTGATTTTGATACATGGGTTTTGTTTTTCTGATGTTAATTTCTGATGTTAATCTTATAATGATTCTTTTTTTTTTCCCTCTTCAGTTCGACTTTCTTTGAGGAAGAATCCAGTTTTAAGAGACCGGTTGTTTACTATTGTGTTGGCTGGGGCTTTTGTTCATGGTTCTTATTTGGTGTATCCTTATTCTTTAATCTTATGTTGTTTTAATTACTATAACCTTATTGGTGATTCTCTGTTATTTTTTTTCTTCTCTTAATTATTCATGGT
Source organism: Durio zibethinus (assembly GCF_002303985.1). The sequence continues at coordinate 14,825,378 of NW_019167882.1, read as the reverse complement.
TAAATTATTGAGTAGTGCCACTGCATATTCTTTTTATGTGCTCACTGTCTTTATGGAAATTGGAGATTCTTGTTCCACTTTCTTTGATCTGAACTTTATATGCTCTACGCTTACTCAATATTCTCTTTTGACGGCTAACTAATCATTGAGTTTTATCATAGCATATATATTGGCTTAATTGGGAATTGATACATACCATATAAAATAATCACTTCTTTTTTTGTTTAAAAAATGGGTCCTATACTTTCTATCTAAAGATGGCTGGCATTCTTTAGCGTTCAAGGGTTGCTAAATGTTGCTCCTGGTTGTTTGGCCCAATGATAATGCATGTTTTGCCTAGCTTAAAAAATTGGGTTCTCGACTCCTCCCTTCCCCAAAGATTCTCACGATTTGTTGCTCTGATTTCTATATGCAACTTCTTTTCAATAGGAGATCATTTGTGTTTAACATGAATGTTGCTTGCACATGCATGGTCCAAGTGTTGCCTTTGAGAGATTGATTGTAAAGAATTGGTGGATGCATATGAGCAAGATTGATTTATAGTTGTATTCTTTATGCCTTTGAATGATTGGTTTGGTGAGCTAGGATAAGGGAAAGCATTTAATCTATATTGCATTGGTTTCTCGAATGTTTTAAACTGATACCTATTGATGCAAAATTCAAATCTTTGCACTGATAATTAATTTTATTGGGTACAACCTTTTCAATTGTTAAAGTGCCATTACTCTGCTGGTTATATTGGTCCTTTTCTTCTAAAGGGTGTTAGATATGTGGTTCATAGTGCAAGAAGTATTTACATGAACATTTTCTCATATTTGTAACCAGTACAAATAAAAAACAACCCCAACTGATATAAATGTTATTATTCATACCTTATGTTTATGCTGTCGGCAAAATGATAATTGATAATCAAATAGACGATTGATTTTTATCTTGTGAGATTTAATATGCATGCATTAATGTTCCTTCTTTGGAAGGCAACAGTCAATAACTTATACATTTTTGTAGCTTTTTTTGAAAGTCAAGTTCCAACCCTTTTTGCATCTCTTTAAGATGCAAACTTAAAGCAATCATATTTGTAAAGCATGCTTTTACATCCCCAATCTATTCATAACTGGCATTTTCTGCCACACCTTCATCCTCCAAGAAAAAGAAAAGGCTTGGTTGCGATAGGATTTCTTCACTTTTTTTGTTAAAATGTGTTTCAAGGGAATTTTTCTCTTCCTTTTCACTCGAGTAACAAACAAGCAGAGTGAAATGCATTACTAGAGAAATGTCTGAGAGCCTTGTCTCAGAGAGACATGCATTGAGAATTTAAATAGTGCTGGTTAGTTGATTTAAGAAGGATATTTGACTCTCATATCTGTTCAACTTATTTGACATTTAACTTTTAGTCTTTGACCTTTTTCTGGAGCTATGTGTTTCAGAGTTTAGTTACAGCCTCATTTTGCATAATGCTATTTGTATGGTGAACATTTTCACATGTACTAGTTCATTCTGCCATCTATTAAAATTGCTCGTGTACAAACTCCATGAGATGGAAAATTTATCATTGTCATTCTTTTTAATTTTTCCCATGTGTTGGAGGTGAGAGGGGGGGGGGGATGGGGAGAGTATTATCTACCATATGTCCCTCTAGAATAACAACATTCCTATAATATTTCATGATTTTATAACATGCTACCTGGGATTTTTTTTCAAGAAAAGTCTTGTTTTTTTTTTAAAAGTTGATCATCTTGTTGGAATTACTATTAGAGGTGTCCATAGGCTGTGTCAGGCCTAGGCATGGTATAATATCGTACATGCTTGCCCAAGCCGACCCAGCCTGACAACACCTCTTATAAATATTATCTATTAATTATGTTCATAGTTGTGCTTCCTCTTCCGTTTCTTATCCTTAATAAATGTCCAGAGCAGATCTATATGATGTTGAGAGCAAGTGAAGAAGCAGAGTTTGGCTTGAGAAACTGATTATATCTCCTTCATCAATTATTCTTGTTTGCCGGATCTTATGCAGCTTGATCTTCTGAAAGTAGAATGGCTTAGAACAAATTGAAGATTGTAATCTTCTCATTCCTTTTATTGTGAAATGATAATTATATCTTGTATTTATGATTCTTTTGGGCCAAAGATTTAAGGGCTGCTCATTGCGGAATTAGTTTCAATTTTCAAGAGAAATAAGAGAGAATAATCTGCTATTGATGAATTGTAACTGTTTTGTTGTGGAAAATATGATGTGATTGATATGCAGGCTAATTCATTTTAAGTGGGAGCCTCTATGCAGTAAATTATGCCTGATATTTCAAGGTGAAAGAATTGGTAAGTCTAATGTCTTCAAGAAAACACTGCCATCCATGCATTATGCATTGCTGATCTGGATCATTCTCTTGTAATGCTTTTGAAGACATTGACTGGCAACAAAATTTAGATTTACTCATAAGATATTGCATTTCAAGAGAATTATTTTTATCGGTTAAACCCACCATTGTTGTCAAGGTTGCATGATTTTGAACTTGTCGGGATTCGGACACGCGGGGGTTTCGGTTTAAGCAGAACTTAGAGGAAACAAAAGACAAGTGGCTGGTTGCTTGGGTGCTGGACCACAGTATTGAGTGCTCCTGGCAAGATTCTTGCTTTCTTGGACATTTCTAGGTTCCAGCTTTCTTTATCAGCACTTTTTCTCTCAATTTTCATGTGCAAATTTAAAATACGCGGGAAGAAAATTTCTCTTTTTTTTTCTTCCCTAAAGCTCAAACAATTTGTGCTAAATTTGTGTTTGTGACTTTCAAAATCATCCTCAAGAGTTGTGGCCGTCAAGAAGCAGCTTATCTTTTACTCCATCCCTCCCACCCCTTCAGACAATAACAAATTCCATTACAGCTCTGTGTGCTGAAACATTTGGCAGCTGCCTATGTGTGAAAGCACAAATTGATTGTACCAATCAGCAAAGTTAAAACCGAGGAAAACAGTCCTGATGGCATCATCACAAATATCGTGAAAATCTGAAACTTTGGCATATTCCTCTTTTGATACTTTGAATTCCTCGTAGCATATTTGGCAACTTGGAGATTCTTATTCAAAGATCCAAACATGCAATAGTTGCTACTTTTTATTATGTTGATGATCAATTTACACTAGCATCTCAACGGTCGGATGAGTTGAGACCCGAAACAAGACAAAACACGAAGCATCCGATCAACCGTTAATCTTTTCCACTTGATCTTGATTTGTTATAATCTGCTAAATTAGGCCATTGATGCGAAACGGATCAAAGCAAATAGTAATAACAATAATAAAAAAAAGATTTGAAAATTATTCTATATACATCAGAAGTTCAATATTTACATCTTGGATTGCGTCATTTAACAATTTTTTCAGCCCCTTAAAAATGGACATAAAAAATTTTTATACATTCCAAAACTCAGAAAAAAAAAAAAAAAACAGAAAATTAAAAGTTTAAATATAGCCCCGACTAGCCGGAGACTCATCGATCGTAGCGACCCTTGAAGTCGGAGGCGAGTCTAGAAGCAATAGCCGAATGGTACATAACGTCGTGAAATGATGACGTGTTAGTAGTCATCATACGTAGCTGCCTTGCCTTCTCTTCCGTGAAGCATCCCGGGGAAAACTTCGATCTCGCTGACTTTGGACCCGGATCTGTTTCCGATTCGGCTTCTCTTTTCTCCTTGATCTCAGTTTTTCCATCCGAGTCAATGTAGCCGGGCTCGGAGGACCATCCAAACAGCGGCGACCACCAGTTGGAGGAAGATGACGACGTACTCTTCCGGCGGTCGGGGTTGGGTTTTGGATGACCGGGAATAGCACAGACATGGACTGCGTTGGGACGAAAGATAAACAGATGGGTAGCCATTGAAAAGACTGATTTAAAGGGCTTAAAGAGAGAAAATTAGGGCTTCCGAAATTTGGTGAAATTGGAGGTGGGAGGACTTATGGATGAGTTACTGGCTGACGCTATTTAAAAAGCGAAGAGAGGGGAAGATGGTGGGGTAGCGGATAAGATGGTACAGGTGGAGTTCACTCGTTAGGTTCTTTGGCCTTTCTTTTACGACTTTTTTACCGAGTGCTCCGGTCATTTTGGTTTGGGCCGTGGGTCCGAGTGGATGATGTCAATGACTAGGATGGGATGTGGATTATGACATCCATTTGACAGTTTTACCCTCGTTGTTTTCCTTTCCTTTTAAGGATTCCTATTTCTTCTTTATTTATTTATTAATTTTTTATTACAAATTTAGTTTGTCTCATAGAGAAATTTATTATAACATCAAGAGTCAAAAAATCTTTTTTAACAGCTTTTGAATTATTTTGTTTTAATTTGACGAGTAAGAGCAATTAGTATCATACCAATATACGTCTAAACTTCATTTTTCTTTATCAAATTTTTAACATTTAATTCTCAATAATTGACTTTTTTTTTTTTTACTAGTAGGTTGAACATGCTTTTGATCATTGAAACATGCATGCCAAGCGACGAATCTTTGTGCGCAAATTGTACTCCATCGATTCGCATATTTGTCAGAATATAATGTACAAAGAATCGGTGAAAATGGACACATATGAGCGAATCATAGTAAACGTTAATTGCACCTTGTTTGCTGGAGATATTTTCAAGTTTAAACGTTGGAAACGCTCCAGGAAACTGGAGTTTTTAGGACTTCGGTAACCAAAGGTGGTTTCCTACTGTCTTTCCTCTATTGAGAAGTTGAGCTTTACCGTTGGTGCACGTGACAAACATGTGGAAGTTTCGTGTTTTTGGAGGCATTCAATCGAAGGGGTAGCAACGCTGAGTCTCTGGAGAAATTTGTAAAGGGTATGTCGTCAATTCGTCTGTGTCCAGCTAATGTCCTCATCCGGTAGGCCGGCTCTGTCCGTTCTTTGGGGTAAGTTGTCGAGTTTTGAAGAGTCGAAGAGGCAGGGTGGACTGTCGACGGGCCACACCCTTCCAATTCCAAGTTGAAACTTGCAACCATGGCCGTTGGTTGTTTCTGGGTCATGGATTGGGTTTCAACTTTAAACCCTACTGAGTCCTGCTTTATCTTGACATCTTAAGCATGTGAGTTTTAAACATTCTAATCTATATAAATTTGATTAAATTAAGATTGTTTTTTAGCGTTGTCTGCGCAATCACGCAAGAAATTTACTTTTTTTTATTAAGACTAGAGTTGTAGATGAAAACGAGATGAGAAACAATTTAGTCAAAAAGGCTAGATTACAGATAAGCATCTAATTATAGAACGTTTAGTGTACTCTTGAGTAGGCAAATGTAGTTGTCAAAGCGCATTCTCAGCACATCAAGCATTAGTTATCCAGGACAAGAAGATAAGGATTATGACAAAAGAAAAAGAATTGTGATGACTAGCTTGACCAACCAAACATCGCACATGCAAAACTGGCCCATTAGCCTCCTAATGAGAGAGGCTAACCTCTATTAAGCTGGTCCCAGGATCCCAGTAGATGGCAAATCTTCTATACGTTTTTTGTTATGGTCTCGCTAGTGCAAAGCGAGCGAAACATGGGCAAGACGCTGAGCCGGCAGATTACATGCGCATTGAAGGCTACTTCGGTTGATTTTGTTCGAAAAAAAAAAATTATGAAAATTTATTACCCGACATTTTAGTGATAAGACAAACATCAAGGAAAAAAGATTCAAATTTATAACTGCACAGATAATTTATGAACACGCACCCTTGCGTGGCCGGTTTACCTCGTTAACAGTCGGTAATAACGAGGTCTAGACATCAAAGAGATTTTAGAGACAAATGTCAGCACCGTTTCACCCTTAATCTATTTGACAAAGTTGCCGAGCAATCAATAAATTGTATCTTTTGTATCCTGAATAATTTGAAAGACTCAAATAAGTCTCATGGCTTTCACCTCTTCATCCATAGCTACAATAGCTTCATCATTTTCAAGCGTTCTTCGTGTTCTGGATCAAGTTTTGGTGGGGTGTAAGAGCCATGAAGATCCTCTACTATATACTCCTGCAAAAGACCAATGTCAGAGCTAATCAGTTTAATCAGTATTGATCTGAATAAAGATATAATTCTAAGGCTAGCTCTCAATGATACCTTAGTAAGCTCCCTCTTAGTAAGAATGTGGTAGTGTTTCTGCCAGATTCGCTGAATTGCCATTGTGGCAGCAAGGAAACCATAAGCTATCCCCAGAATAGCAAATATAACAACAAAAACCACCACCAGTGCAAAGCATGCTTCCATAGATGCAGGAAAGCAATCCAAGATACCCCACCCATAACAGCAATTCTGGCATCCAGCCATGCGTGGATCATTGCTATTGAGGGAGGAGCAATGCAATATGAGCCCAAAAAATCCAAGCAACACAAAGAAGGCAAGCACCCCTATAAAACATAGAAAACATGATGAGTTTATCACACCTTACTACAACTGAAATTGGCATATGCTGCTAAAATCAAGCATCAAGCACCATCAATGCACAAAGGAATATTAGACGTGGTACTTTCAGAAAACATTTTATACAATAGAATAAAAAAGGCAGAAAATCAGGGAAGCTTACCTATGCAATAATAAAATGGTATAGGATGTTTTGACAGTATGCGATCCCAACCATCACTGAATGATTTTCGAAAAGCCCCATCTTTATCCATGACATATGCAAAGCCTCCCATTGCAGCAATTACCTGAAGAATAGATAACTCATTATAAGATGATCATCTCAAGGCAATTGAGGATGAATCTATCAGACCAGTACAAGTTCTCAATCTTTCTGAGTTCTGAATAACTAATGACTTGGTTAAAGAAGGCTTTTTACATCAGCCTCCTCCACCCTTTCAGGGCCTGCATTTGAATTATTTTTCTCTTCCTTTTTTCCATCAATAATGAAACTTGTGAGGTTAATGTATTTTGATACTGTACCCTTTGACAACATATCATATCAGCCAAATGAAGTCTGATCCAAGTATGGTATTATGACAACAACTAGATTACGATATTGGGAAAAGGGGTTGCAAAGTATCCATGCCCAGAAAGAGGCTCAATGCTTTTTGATTTTATTTTACGTGACAAGACAATGCCATAGCCACACCACTTTAACCAATTTAGAACATCAAACAAAAGTCACAGTGCCACCCAAAATCAAATTAGAGATAGAGCTTTGTAATCAAGAATTCTCAATAGAATGGTAAAATGAAAATTTTCAAAATAAACTTCCTTTTGGTTACTAATACATGAATACCTCTAATGACCATGTTGTATCTAGCTAGTTACTTAACGGCTCAGGCAACAAATCCAAAAAAAATGAAAAATATGGAATTGTTCTAAAGCATCTGAATACTTGTGCTAAAGTGAGGTTTCATGGATCTGACAATCAACAATTCATCAAACTCAAAGGAATAAAAAGTTGCAGGGTCTTCTGCAAGTAAGCGCCACCTTAACCAACAAGTAATCACCAAATATACATATCAGAATAAGCAATAAAGATAGATGAATGCAAAGAATAAGAGGTGGTTAATTGACAATAACCATATAAGCATGTTAAATGTACTGGTAGAAAACTAAGAAGACTCACAGTTTGTACGGCCAAGAACACAAGAAAGACATCTCTTGCCACGAAAAGTCTGAATTTTATTTTACGCCAAGAGTTGTCCTCAAACAATTCAACTCGAAGGTGAAACTGAGCCTTGCAAGTCGTGCAATGGGAGAATGCAAATCCTTCCTATCAAAAGAGGAGGTTCATAGTAGATCAATTACCAAGTAATAACATATAAATTTCACACAAAAGTAGAGAACTTAGCCTTCACTCACATTCGGTTACAGAAACAAGCTTAATTTACCTTTACCGAACGCCAATGATCAAGGCAAGCACGATGAACAAACTGCTGGGTGCCTTTGCACATGCATGGAGATATCAGCTCATCATCTACAAGAACAAAACAACCATTAGGCCAAGGCTCATATATATATATATATATATATATATATATATATATAGATATATATAATCACGTAAATTCAACATGAAGCATGTGACAACAATATCAATGTACGAATTGTTTCCTGCCGCAAATACAATATAAAACAACTTAAAATTAATTTAATATCATTACATTCACAGTTCACAAAATATTTAGATCGATAATTAACGAAAAAACAAAAAATTAAAGGAGAGAAGAAACTCTACCTTCTTCACCATCGCATTCGAGGCAAATGCGACAACAAGGAGCAGAAACATTCTCGATATCTTCACTCCTAATCTCACTCGAACTCGCCGGCGACGACGAATCGGTCTGGTTTTCTAAAAGAGGGTCAGAATCAGTAGCGTTTCGTGCACCTGCCGGCTCTAACTGCAATTCCCCCGTCATTGATCGCAAAAAAAAACCCCTAGCCAAATACCAATTACCAAAATCTATCAATTACGAATCGATCATAAAAATTCGATGCTTTAATTCTCAAAAACAAAACCCAAAATTAAATTCGATGCTTTGAGTCAACTGAAAGCAGAGAATTTTTTGGAAAAAAAATTATTTTTTTTGAGAGAAATGAAATTAGGGATTAGTTGAAAGGGAGAAATTATGGTGGGTGATTAGATTGAATAATTAATTAAAAAAAAATTAAGTACCTTGGAAGTTGGGCGAGAAACTGAGAGAGGAAATTGAGATTGAGAGAGACAGACCGGTTTTCTTGGTGCAGGATTTTATCAAGCTTGCGCCGCGCACACGGATTTCGTTTCCCTTTCCCTTTTAATGGAGTAATGGGTTTCGATATGGGCAACTTCGGCCCAACCAAAACTATTTTTTGGGCCGGAGTTTTTTATCAGAGCCCGTAGGGAAATCAAGGGAAGATCAATAATTTGTAGACAGTGATCGAACAAATAAGAAATTGATTTCTAAAAAATAATTACAAAAAAAGGAAAATTTTTAATTTAATAATTGAATTACAAAATACACACTTTTTTTTTATGTATCGTAATTATTAAATTAAAAATTTTTGTTTTACTCAATTTGTTGAGTATTTATGGAATCAAAGGGATTTTTTTTGTTTGTTAGAATTTCAATTAGAAATGAAAAAAAAAAAGGATAAGTTTAAAAGATTTACTATAATCGATTCATGGCCCCATCATTGCAGCAAGAGAGTTAAAACCCATAAATTACAAAAGTGTTGACTATAGGCTGAGTTTGTTTTTACTTTTTATTTTTTCAAATTTCATCTGGATAGATGATAAGATTAATTATGATGAGATTAAAAATAATAATAAATTTATTATAATTATGATTAAAACAAATTATTGTAAATGCGATTGAAAAAAAATTAATAAAAAATTTATATTAATTTACTCTCACTAAAATTGATATTTAAATTTAATAATTTTTTCATAATCATTTTGTTTAGTCACTTAATATTGTTTTGAACTTTTTTTTTTCAAAGAAAGGAAAAGCATTATGTTTTCATTTAGCATGTCATACATTAGGTTAATTTTTCTCAACAAATATAGGGGCAAGCCAAGAAACTAAATAGATTAAGAAACATTTATATTCGGAATAGTAAGCAAATTACAATCTCTTCTCCTATTAACGAGGAAAAGTTAACAAGATTTTCTAGAAGACCTTCTTTATTACCATAGCTTTTAACCTATGTTTTTTTTTAAGTAATCCTTTTTATTGAATCAAGTATTTTATTTTATTTTTCTTATTTTTTTCACAATAAAAATATTTAAAACTCTTAGCAGTTTAAAATTGAGAGAGTTAATATGTACCTTTGGTTGTATTTGACCCTTAACCTTTTAAGCAAAATCTCGTGCTTAAGTAGAGTGGGTGTGTTCTTTGGACGGGAAATGTATTAATAACAAAGCATTAATAATTATGTGGTTTATTGATTGAGTGTTAGATTTTTAATTGCAATAATTGATAGATTTAGATTAAAAAAAAAAAAAAAAACCACAAAACAAAGCCTTAATATTATAATTTCATTTAGAAGAAATTTTTTTTTCTTTTTTATAAATTTGTCCCATGTTGAAGTGGTTTAAGTATGTAAAAAAATCTCATATCATTAAAAAATACGATGAAAAGTTAGCATGTATATCAATATATATATATATAAGACTTAATAACTCAATAGTTTAGATTTTTGAGTTCTAATTGGTGACGAAGATGTATGTATGATTCCTTTTAGTATGCTCCTTGGGCTCCAGATGTGACTCCATGCATGCATTAGTTTGTAGTTTGTAATTTTCGAAATTTACTTTGTCTTTTTTAGCGTTAAGATTGTTGTTTCCTCCGGTTTTAGTATGTACCGGTAAAGAAAAAGAAGATAACGTGTTCACATCGTTGTATTTTTAAAATATGAGCATTGCTTCAGCCTGGCGTGAAGGTTTTGAGGTAAAGTCTACGCCGAAAGTGTCAAGTTGAAATGCGGAAGCTTCCAAAGGCAAGAAGCACACGCAAAAGCGCCATGATAGCGAATTGTGAGAAAGCTCCCTTTTTATTATCAAAATGAATACAAACATTTGACATAGAGGTTTACTAATGAAAATGACAAAGAAAGAATCTCACGCAACCAATCACATTTCCGTCTAAACATTCCAGGAACAAAATATTGTACATTACATGCATGATTTGCAGATTACAAGTCTTCTGTTTCTTGTGTTCCTTCCCTTGCCTTGAACGCAGGGGCCATATCCAATTGTACTTGAGATTGTCAATGACTGAGCTTTGACCAATGGAACTAAGAACAGATTTTGACCTCGTCTCATACCCTGCATGATGAAAAGAAGCAAGGAAACTTTGAACTTCCAAAATGGGGGAAAAGGAAAGGAAGTTAACAATTAATGAGCAAATATAAGATCTTGGAAGAAGATCAAATTACTGTTGGAATTCTATGTTGATGGAGCCAACTGGTTTATTCGTAATTCCAGCAAAAGCTGTCTCGGATAGGACAATGGTGGCGGTTTGAGCTGAAGGCGGAGACTGTGCAGTAGGAGCATAATCAACAATCTTGACCTGGACAGTCTGGTCAGTAACACAAGTTCCAGGCTGGGAAGCACTGATGCATCTCACCAGGTATTGCCTTCCGCATGATGCTCCGTTGTCCCATATCCCATCTCCGGCTGCTGCGAACAAATTGCTTGATGGAAAGTGGGATTGATCATCACCATAGCACGCCGTCGCTGCTCATAAATAATTAAATCCCATTCCACAAAGGAAAATAGTAAACAAAAAGAAAGTCGGAGTGAAAACGTTGAAAGATGAAGTAGAATTTTCAAGATAGTAAGGATGTAAAGGTACTCACGTAAATATGGGGGGCTGTACTGGGCAGCAGTGCCTACATCAGCATAGGAGAAAAGGAAAAGCTGTGAAAGAATAAAGAGATATGACAGAAGTTGAAGGAGTGGCCGTTTCTTGATCTGCATATTTGCAAAGAAAATAAATAAACAGGGATATGGAAGCAAACAAAAAAAAAAAAAAAGATTTTGTGTATAATATAATTTCCCTTTAACTCAACAGGAAGACTACTGCTGTGCTTTGCAGGGTTATATGATGGGCTAGAATTGTCAAATATTACTAGCAACTTAACACGGAATGTGAAAGAGCAACTGCTGTCTACGGGCAGCTGAGTTGCAAAATGGGCAACAACCAACAACCACCATCCAACAGCAGGTTGAGAGTCATTTATGTTATATTATTATCATATCTCTAACAACTAACAATTAGAAGTTCATCTTATACGATATAGATGTAATAACAATTGGTTTGACTTTTGATGTTTAAATAATTAGTACAGTTGCCTTAAGAATTTAATTTGGTTGGTGGGTTTTGACTCATGCTGCAACTTTATTTGTCCAGGCAAATTTTGGATGATGGGTTTTGACCGTATCTGATTTTTCTTGTTCCTTTTTATGATAAGCAAAAAGAGCAAAGAACATGACCCATGGAATTGATGACTCGGAGCAAAGTTAAAAAGTGCTCAAAATATAACGAACACTCGATCACCTATGCTATGATGTCTAAACTAAAGAAGCTCCAAATCAAAGATTCAGGACCACTGATGCTTCTTTTGACGAAAATTAATCTATATCTTAATGTTCGAATACCAACTTTCTCGGCATTCAATTTTTATTGTGGTTGGCCGACGAAATCTTCAGAATTTTCTATCTTCAGACGGCTCTCCTTATAATGATAAATATTATCAATCACATCTACAATGTTGAACGTTTCCCAGTTTAACTACCCCGGTTCCCCACATCCTTTGATTCTCTATTAAGCCATATTAATATATTTAACACTAAAATCAAATTTAAAAATGAGACACAGATTCCAGTTAAATTTCATAATAAAATTTTCGTATAAATCTGCCGCTTCATGCATTCAGAATTGTGCAAGACAAACCAAGTTCTTCATAGATTTTAAGTCCTCTACTTGCAAATTTGAAAGACATCCTGGCAAAGTGGTTATTGCGCTAATATTGGATACATTGTCATTATATAAATCTGGTTTACATGTTCCATTTTGCCCAAAACGCAAAGAGCACAATAAGCAAAACTTAATCACTTCCACAGCTTCCGTAAGGACATGTTTTTCTCAGTCTCCTTCTTCATCACCTTTGCAACTGCCATCTCAAAATCTTCTTGTGTTACATGAACTCTCCTTTCCCTCAAAGCAAACATCCCTGCTTCTGTGCATACCGCCTGCAAAAAAAATAAAGGAGTTATACACTACATTGATAATACACATTTTATAAATGAAAAGCATATGGTCTTGCAAAAGCAGCATTTAAATTATCCAACAAAAAACATTTCAACAAGTTTATTACATTTGTTAACAATCATCATAAACCTTGTAGATGTTGTCAGAATGACCTCAGCATACATATCCAGCTATCAAATTGTGCAGAAAATACCCATGCAATTATTGTCAAAAAGCCCGACTGGGTCTAAGAATCTTGTATTTTCTTTTCTTTTTTTTTTATGTTAAAAGCATAATTATGAGTGCCATCCAAGGCTTCTACCGCATTGTTATACAACCTTGAAACACGAGAGAAAATAGATTTCATAAAACTAACAAACCTAGAAACATAACAATCTTCAAATATTCATCTCTCCTCATTTGCTTAGGAGGCTGGGAGAAAGGGGGAAGGGGAAGGATCTAGAAAGAGAGATGCTCTTCACAGCTTGCATACCATATTCCAATTGGAAGAATATTTTCTCTTTATCCAGAACCCAGACCCTATTTAATTAATTATCTGCAAACATACCTTAAGCTCTGCACCAGAAGCACCGTTCATCTTCTCTGCAATCTTCTTTAGATCAATCCCCCGCATCAAATTCATTCTTCTAGAATGTATTTTCAAGATGTCCAGACGAGACTGCATACAATTGAGTAAGACAACATAAGTACCTATGTAGCATCTCACTGCATGCTCTCTAAAAACAGAGAAATTCTTATACAACTGCAGCAGCAAAACACTGCCATTATGATTGCTCTATTAACTGCAGGTTCTTCACAAAACCCAAAAAGGGTTGATCACAACGGCAAAATAACCTGACCAACTACCTTACTGAAAATGTTTGCCTTTATAATGAAGTCTAAAATGACAGAACCTTCTCTAGGATAGTGGCAGTGCATTACAACAGCAACAGCATAATAAAAGATTCACAAATCATATATGTCAGGAATCACTAAATACCACAACACGAAAATCATTCCGCCAGAATAAAGTTTAATAGGCACTGAACCTTGACACATAACAAAATCAATGATGCATAATCAAGAAAATAAATTCATGATGGTGCGGTTATGTCAGTTCAAATACAACCCCCTGCATACCTTTTCTTCTTCAAACATGTATAAGAACAAGGTGACAATTAGGGAGTCACATTATATGCCCCTAACATGAAAAAGGACAACAGCACTAAAATGCTTGCAGGAACATAACAATGACCACTAAATGCCATGTACCTCCTCATTCGGATTTGGGAATTCAATCTTCCTGTCAATTCGTCCTGGCCTAAGAAGAGCTTGATCCAAGATATCGATCCGATTTGTAGCCATCAGAACCTGTTGACAAATGCATCAAAGTAAGGATGCATAAAAATAACTGTATGCAAACCATAAAATGGTCTCCCTAATTCATCACATTTGTATTTCTGTTAAGTAATCAATACCTTGATCTTGTTAGATGCTTCAAATCCATCAAGCTGGTTGAGAAGCTCCAACATGGTCCTCTGAACCTCACTGTCACCATTGCCACTTCCAGATTCCATTCGAGCAGATCCAATACTGTCTATCTCATCCATAAATATGATCGATGGAGCATGCTCCCTGGAGATGGGAGAAGGAGAAGGAACCACTTAAGTAAAATGAGAGATATAAAGCCAAAGTACAACAGCATGGTAGATAATCAGACAAAATCAGCTCTACTTTGTGTTTCAGGCTACAGAGGATCTGGCTATTGGCTATTGGCTATTGACTAATTCCAGATAACAAGTGACCATCCACATATAAAAAAAAAAAAGATTCTTTTCTTCATCACACTCAAAAACAAAAGGGCTTTGAAATCAAATTTGTATGTTGGCACCTTGCTAGTATATCTAACATGTTTTGCTCTGCATTTGTATTTTTTTTTTTTTTAATTAAGGACAACAAGCAAGGAAGAAGAATAAACCTGGCCATAACGAAAAGTTCTCTAACCATTCGAGAGCCCTCTCCAATGTATTTCTGAACTAATTCAGATCCAGAAACCCTGATAAAAGTACAATCAGTATGATGGGCCACAGCTCTAGCCAATAGAGTTTTCCCTGTACCAGGTGGTCCATACAGCAGGACGCCCTATAATTTATGGCAGAGAGCAAGATTTAGTCTTACAATGTAATCATATGAGAAACAAATCAACAAAATGCTAGGACTTGGTAACATGACAGTACCTTTGGCTGAGCTATTCCAAGACTTTCAAACAATTCAGGATGCTTAATTGGAAGTTCTATTACCTGCAAATTATACCACATAGCAGGTGTAAAGAATAAAACTGATCCACGACCAAACATGGGATTAATAATGGAGAACCATAAAAGAAAAAGGAAAAACCCAAAAGTGATAAGCCATAATTAAGAAAGTGCGAGAGAAACCTCTTTTATCTCTTTAATTTGTTGGTCAAGACCACCAATCATGTCATATGTGGAATCTGGAACTTTTTCAACTTTCATAAGATTAACCAATGGATCTACTTTGCTTGGTAAGACCAGATGGAGAACATAGCTGTCATTACGAAGAGCAACTCTTGTTGATGGTGTGATTTTTGTGATATCAATATTCTTATCAATATCGACAACATATTTTCCTTCTGGATGAACCTGGAGAAGAAATTACAAAATAATAGCAGAGTAAGATTGAAACACACACTCCATAAATGACACCATGAATTGCAGATTAAGAAACAATTATCTACAGTTTTAAATAGCTTATGTTGATTCCAAATTTTTAGTCAGTAACAAGATGTTATTACCATTTGTAAAGTCAAAGAGAGAGCTACAAACTAAGTATAAAAGGATCACATACCTTGACTAAAACTTTGTTTTTACCCATAACTTTCACAACCTCACCAACATAGGAACCAGGCTCCTGAAGCAGCTGTAGTTCCTCTCTAAGCATTCTCACTGTCCAATATGCAAACATAATAAGTACTTACACAAGAAATAGACTAAAAGAATGAATGCACCAAAAATAAAGATAACATTCTATAAAAAAAAAAAAAAACTTCTTCCCTAAATATAAAAGCTCCATATGTGCATCTGTTTCCAAGTTAAGGCTATCACAAATAGAAGGCACGATAACCATGGGCACAATTTCATCAGATGTATTGGATGCAATACCCAAGTAAAAATACAATGATGTTTGAATAAACCCATCTCCCCTTCCAATAAAAAAATACATAAAAGGTGAACGACAGAGTAAATGGCAATAAAAAGAGAAGATTATTACATAGCATTGACAGTCACCAATATGACCATTCCATTTCAATCGCACATAATTTCCAACCATACAGAAAAAGATAAGCATTTATCAATGCGCATTTTATTGACAATATCAAATGATGACATCTGGCTACACTTTTTACTTGCAAAAAATTGAGAACTTCAAAATTCAACCGATGTTTGCATAACCTCTATTTGAGTTTCAGTTAAGACTTTTCCAAGTGGTGTTGAATTAGAATATGTAATAAAATTTCCAATTTACTTCCATTGCATCAACAAAAAAGTTGTGTCAGAAATTAAAGAAGGTCAAACAAAACCTCCATGATCAGTATAATCCTTGTTTCACTTTTTTTTATCAACTAACGCAACCCAATTCCCAAAGTAACCAGCAAATGTAATCACCAACTTAACCTCTACAAATTACTAAACCAATAATCTTCCTCAAATCTTAGTAAACTTTGTTCAACTAAATATCACTATTTTCTCACAGATCAAAACACCAAGGTAACAACTAACGACTTTCTCTAAAAATAACAAAAGCCCTAATCCCAGATCGACAATCTCAATCAACCCAAAAATTGAAAACAGAAAAAAGGAAATTAATACAATAAATCGAGGTAAGAAAAACAAGATTAGGGTTAAAGGACCTCGAGAATTGAGCTCATTGCGTTGGGCTTCGAGACGGTTGAGATTGTGGGTTTTTTGGCGGTGATTGAGCTGTTTCTCGTGGATGTGTTGGAGATAGTATTGCCGGAGGCCTTCCCCTTGCTTGGCGCCGCTCTTGGCCGTGCATATCTCTTCTGCCGATGCCGGTTGCTTCCTCTCGATACCCACAGTCGCCATTGAGTTTTGCTTCTTAGGTTCTTGCTTTTGGCTCCTACAATCGCATTCAGAGTCTCTAATAAAAGAGGGCTTTCTTTGACAACAAGTTTTGATTCGGATTTCTAATAAAAATCAAGTTTTTGCTTGGGTTGTCTCCCTCTGCTCGTTGAAATTCGTGGGCCTGTGGCACTGATGGGTAGATAGGTTGGGCCTTATGAGAAAATTTTGGTTCTTTCTTGGATAGACTCATCCAGTGAAAAACAAAAAGCCCTTAAATACAAATTAAACAATTATTTAAGTTTTTGTTCTTTTACAATCAATTTAATTTTTAAATATTTATTTTCATTCAATTAAATTTTTAAAAATTTACTTTTATATAATTGAAAATTCAATTGAGTATTGGTAGTTAACTAGTTTTTGTATAATAAATACTCAATTTGTGAAAATAAATATTTAAAAGTTTAATTGATTATAATTAAATGATAAAAACTTGGATGATTATTTAATTTTAGTTTAAAAGCTTTTATCATACTTATAGTAAAAAATAATTTTAATATATCACAAAATAATATAAAACCAAGATAAATTAAAAAACATAACTATATATATATATTGTATTTTGGAGTGTCATAAATTAAATATCGAACATTAAAATTAAGAGTTTGACATTTTATATTAACTTTATTTAAAATTCAATTAAGCTACATTGCTCATAAGTCATGAGTTGAAAATCATTTTTCTTGAAACATGTTCTCCTTGGATACATGCAATATTTTTCAAAATTTTTTGATCATTTGCCTATAAGGATTTTGCTTTTTTTACTCAAAATATTGTTTTTTATTAGATATTCATTTAAGAAAAAAATGTGTATTTATCTAATTGCAATGTAGGGATTAAGATCTTACTCATTATTTTTTCATTCATTACCTTTCTATACATTTATCTCTAGAATTCACACGTGTAGATTTCATTATGTGAAAAGTCATATTTGTGAGTGATGATTAGAGTTGTGTTAAAAATAATAAAAAATAATAAAAGGAAATCAAACCCAAGGTTGGCAATTTAATTTGATTTTATCAAGTTCTGATTCGATTCAATCTGATTTTATAAGGTCATATTTTTTTAAAATTAGATTTTGGATTAGGTAAGATCAAATTTTTTTTTTTTTTATGTCAAGGTTGAGTTAGGGTTGAATTATATATATATATATAACATTTTTTATTATTTATTTAATTATATATTTTAATATATTATATATTTATTTAATTTTATAGATATATTTAAAAAATAATATTTTATTAATTTTAAGTTAGGTCGAATAATTTACGATTTTATGCATATGTAGATATGATATAAAAATAATATTTTAATATTACGTTTGAGTATTTATTATATAAAGTCAAATCAGGTTCGAAACGAGAAAAAATCATTCTAATCTGATTCGTTACCATTTCCACAAAAAATATCTTTCAAGTATTTTTTTTAAATAAATTATATTCTTATTTGTTTGAAAGCAATATCTAAACTAGTTTGTGTACAACATCTAAAAGAGAATATTAACTTTGTTACCTTAAAAGAAGAAACTCAAAATTGATTTCAAGTTTCAACCTTTTCACATAAGTGCTTAAATAACTAAAACTATTAAGCCTTGTTCTCTTTAAAAAAAAAAAAAAAAACTCTTAAACTTTGCAATTATGGAGTTTTTTTTTTTTTGCCAAAATATTTATGGAGTTTATATAGTGTATTTTATAAATGTTGATTTTATTTTCCTTTGTCTACTGTGATTTAATCTCCATTTGATAAAAACACAATTTCTTTAATAAGCTTTAAATTGCATTTAAAAATAAATTATTCTTTTATCTTAAATAAAATTCAACTTTCTTAACAACATTTTAAAATTTGAGAGATAGAAAAAGGAGATAACACTTGAAAATAATAATGTTTGTCCCATAACTTAAGTTTAATTATTTCTATGGCTAATACGTTACTTTTGAAGTATTTTGTAGATAAAATCTATCAATTAATGGATGAATTTACAATTTCAAAAATTAAAAAAAAAACATCAAAAATGATTTTCAAAATCTATTTTTAATAAAAAAAAAATACTAATCTCTATAAAAGTCTTGAAAAGTCAAATTACTAAAACATTACAAAGTAAACTAGTGAAATATCTCCTAAAATATTGAAATCAATGACTTTCAAACTGACGGTCAAACTAATCATTAGAAAATGTAAAATTCTATTGAATCTCCTATAAATTTGAAATCCAAGCCTTAAACAAACAGTTATAACTATCCTCGCTTACCCTTAATCATATCTTTTTTTTAAACTCAAACTTCCCACCTTTCTCATTCGCATAGCCAAAACCAATTGTCATGCCAAGTTCTTCAAGAGAAAATAGGTAAAGTACTCCAATCTCACATTGGAT
This sequence comes from Durio zibethinus, assembly GCF_002303985.1. Next base: position 14,806,174 of record NW_019167882.1, on the reverse strand, counting down.
ATGAAAAAAAGGTTAGTGGAATATAAAAACGTTGACGCTGCATACATTGATAAATTGATTTTAAGGAGAAAGAATAATAGTCATGTGACAAGTGGTATTAGAGCAGACCTTAAACCGTTCAACCCATCTTAAGCTCCTCGAAGAGGTGGGCAGGGAGGTCAGCTTCCGTAACAAGAGCGTCATGAGGTTGGGTGATGTATTATAATCTCATATCGGACATGAAATATGGATTACTGAGGTATAAAAATGTTGATGCTGCACACTTTAATAAGTTAGTTTTGAAGAGAGAGGATAATGACCATGTGTTTGTGACACAATGCTATGCTTCTCAACGCACCACCACCTTTGAGTGGCCACTACTTTAGTCGAACAATAACCGCCTTCACAATTAATGCTTTTTTTATTCAACGACAAACAAATGCCAACAACGAGCCAAAGAAAACTTATGTTTTCACATTTTAATAAGTCCATAAAAACTTCACGTTTCGAATATAACTACTACTTAATAGTCAATACTCATGTTCCTTACTTTGTTATTATTGTAATTCATTAATTAAATTATTTAGTGACGAAAAATCCATATAGTTGTTGCTAATTTGGTAGGAATATTGGGCATAAGTTAGATGCTCAGTAATGTAATGCAACAACACGGTGATAATGTAACAGTAACACGGCTAGTTTCATAACCATTATTTGCTTTATCATGATATCCATATAAAAAAAAAAAAACCATTTATTTGGTAAGTTTTAAATTACATTTAAAAATTAATTATTTTTTTTATCTTATATAAAATTAAACTTTCTCGTTTAGTTTGAGATTAAAAAAATGAGATAACAATTAAAAATAATAATATTTGTATTTCCATTGTTAATACGTGTCATTGAAGGATTTTGGAGATAAATTTTATCAATTAACAAATGAATTTATAATTTCATGATGTTCAAAATCTATTTCAATAAAAATATACTAATATTGTTATAAGCATTTTGAAAAATTTTTTAATAAAAAAATTATTAATGTTGTTATAAGCATTTTAAAAAATCAAAATGTCATGCATTGAGATTTATATCAACGTTTAGTTTCAAATTGAAAATCCCTTATACTTAAAATGAGATAACATTTAAGATTAATAATGTTTTGTGTATTTCTATTGCTCGTACGTTTTGTAGATAAAATCTACCAATTAGTAGATGAATTAACAAATTTAAAATAAAAGAAAAAAGTATCAAAATGACTTTCAAAATCTATTTTTTTAAAAAGAAAATACTAATCTTGTTATAAGCATCTTGAAAAGTTAAAGTATCATGCGTCTAAAACTTACATCAATGTATTGTGCAATGTTAAGTTGGAAATCTGTCTTTGTATATCTAACGTTATGTTTAGATATATATAAATAAAGAAAATGAAATGAAATGAAAGCTTTTTAAATGAAATGAAAAGGTATATATACTCCTTATTTGTATAGTTAAATTAATAAAAAGAGAGGAAAAGAAAAGAATTCTAATGATTATTGTTTGGATAAATAGTGAAAAAGAAAATAAATAATTCATTATAATATTTTTTTTCAATTAAAACATTTTTTTAATAAAACAACATATAATATATAAATATATATTTATACTACATAACTTGTATAAATAAATATTTTTAAATAAAATTGAGCATGTTTAATATAATAAGATGTATTAGCTAGTTATTGATTTAATCTTAATTTTGTATTTAATTCAACCTTTTAATTTATTCTGACAATAATTTAGCTTGTTTTACTATTAAGTATTGAAAAATCATAAAATATTTATACAACTGTGATGTTATATAAAATACTCGTAAGAATAAATTATATTTGTAAGAAGTGCCAATTATATGATCAAATCTAATGTCATAATAAAAATATGAATACAATAATCTATTTATAAAATAAAATGTTGTTAACTTTCCTTTCTTTAATTTTTTCTCAAATTAAGATATTAAAAAAGTGAAAATTACAATGAAAATAAAAAAGTTATTGAGTTTTTATTTTTTTAAATTAAAAGTTTATCTAAATAAAAAAAGAATTTTGTTGTTTCCATTACTTTCCTAAGCCTGCACTTGGATTTTTCTAGTTCTAGAAGTGATGTCCTTAGGCATGAGTGCTTGTGCGAGCTATCTTTGTGACTATTATGAACCTAAAGCCTAAGCTCTCTTGACTTATTTGATGGAGTCTTGGCTTCGGGTACATTCGTGCTAGTTGTAACAAAAGCACTAAAATCATTACAAAGTAAATTAGTAAAATATCTCTTAATTCCTAAAATATCAAAATCACCTACTTTTAAAGATGTTGTCAAAGTAAGTGTTAAAAAATGTAAAATCTTATTTAATCTTCCATAAATCTCAATCAAAGCTCAAACAAATCCTTGTTAATCATCTATTTTCTTAGGCCTTATGTTTCCTACCTTTCTCCTTCCTATCACCAAGTCCAATTGTCTAGCTAAGTGCTCTAAAAAAGAGTAGGTAGAGTATTCTAATCTCACATTGGATATGAAAATGAGGGTCACTAGAGTATAAAAAACATTGGCACTGCAGACCATAATAAGCTAATTTTGAAGAGAAAAGATAATAATCACGTGACAAGAGTAGGCCTTGAATTGTTCGACTAATGCCAAGCCCCTCAAAAAGAGGGTAGACAGAGTAACAAACCTTTGTGACGAGGGCATCATGATGTTGGATGGGGTATAATGTCATGCCAAGCATTCTAAGAAGGAGTAGACGGGATACTTCATTCTCACATCGGACATAAAAGGAAAATCATTGGGGTATAAAAACGTTGATGCTGCACACCCTGATAAACCAATTTTTAAGAGAAAGGGTAATGACCATGTAACACAATGTTATGCCTTTCAACGGTTCGCTACCTTTGAGCGACCATTGATTTAGTCAAATAACAATCACCTCCGTAGTTAGATTTTCTTTAATTCATTTTATGCTGGAATATCATGAACTAAGCTGCCCTTTCGTAGGTATGTTTTTGACTTTCTGAATATATACATACATATATATTTCTTTGCTAGAGAGTTGCTGAATATTTTTCTTTTAGAAGGTTTTTGTTGGCATATTTAGATAAATGATGAATTTTTTTTCCCCTTATTATTATTTTTTTTTGCTTTTCATTTCTCATCAATTGCCAATATCCTTAAATAATATATGATAGCAAATAAAAATAAATGAATGCAAATGGAAGCCTTGTCGAAAGGCAATCTTTTCTTCAAGGTTATAGAAGCATATACTCGTCCAACTAGAATTGTTTGTGGAAATGATAAGGATGCTAATATTGAGGCACTATTACTCATTTTTGTACTAAAGAAGTACCCTGTATCTTTAATTTGAGCTTGATCTTTGACAAGTGAGCAATTTTTTTTACCCTTCTAATTTGATAGTGAACTATACAATAAAATCTTGACCGAAAACTGAATGTGTTCTTTTAGTCTCAATAAGATTTCTAGTTGGTTTTAAGTGTGATTTTTTAGACATTGGGATATGAATGTCGAATTCATTGATTGATTTATAAAGATCTATAATAGTGGAAGTTTTCATAAGGGTTAATAATGTACCTTCACTTAAATTTATAATTGATATTTGTTTAAATAGGTGTTCTAAATATACCGTTAAATTTTTTCTATACTGCCCCAAATATTTTTTCAAAAAATACTTACATATTAAATATCAATTTTAACTTTTAATAAATGATAAAAATATTTTTAATAATTTATACACCCAAAAATCACTTCGTATTTCTCGAAAATAAATTTTCGAGTGTTATATTGTGTTCTAAAAAATCTACTTTCAAGAAAGTAATATAACTCTAAAAAATTAATTATCGAGAACAAAATATAATTCTCAAAAATTTATTTTCAAGAATATATAAATTTTTTCTAATTATAGATTTAATTATAAACTCTTAGTAATTAAAAAAATCAAGATTTGTAATCTTTGGGCTACAAAAAAATGTCATTAGTAGACTGACAAATCTAACAGTAAGGTCTAATGATCGAAATATTTAGATTTGTCAATTTATTGATGACATTGTCAACATCAATGTTCTATATGGTGTTAAAGTTCAGACTAGCATGCATGCATACACGTGAGTCATCAATATACTGATTCTTACTTGATCATATGTGTGAATGAAAAAAATATGTTAGTTTTCAAGTATGCATGAGCATAAAAATGTTTTTATTCTAAGCTCAGATAATCAAGAACTTTATTTTGCTCATGCAAAACCAGAAACCAAAAAACAAGAAAATAGTGTTCTTGATTTTCTAGAGTTTCAAAAGAAATAACAAGTTGATGCCACAAATGTTGAAAACATCGATTTCAGTTTCATTCACATACATGATTAAGTAAATGAGTTCATAAACACATGATTAAGGTTTTTAATGATTAAAGTGAAACTAAGCCTATTGAAAATAGATATCCGAAAAATCTCAAATTTTTTTGAACATTTATTTTCAATAACACTCAAGACTTCTTGAAAATGGATATCCGAGAACCTTTGAGTCGTATTGGAAATGAATATTTAAAAAACCTCAAAACTTTTCAGATATTCATTTATGATAAACTCGATTTTAAAACGTGAAGAGAGAAGAAGAGATAAATGGTATAAATGAAAAATAAAAAGTGAGAAATAAAGTGTATCTAGTAGAAATAAAAAATAAAGTTTTGAATTTGAGGTATATTTAGAAATGGGGTGTATATAGTAATAAATGGAGTGTAAATAAAATTCCCTTTGTTTAAATCATTTTTATATTTTTAATTAATTTTTTTTTTAATTTCATATTTAATTTAAATAATTAAATTTCAATCATGAATCTAGTTGAATGTGTATTATTATCCATTAGTTAAATTAATAGAATTTTTCATTACTTTTTAAGTAGCGGAGAGAACCTTTTTTTTCTAAAAAAAGTTCATCTAAGAAGAAAATGGAGTTTATAATTTGCTTAGAAAACCTAAAAATTATAATAGTGATTGAATTTATAGTTCATGAACTATCAATGTATACATAATTAGTGAATAATTCAATAACATTTTATAGAAGATAAATTTTAAAATTTTAAAAGCAAATATACTTCACTTTTTAAATATTATCATTTAAGTAAAAAAATCAATGCATTTTATAATTTTAAAATTTATCTTTTATGAGATATAATTATGCAATTTACATTTATATACGCATTAAATGTAAGTCATAATAATTTTCCTTCCGCTATCACAAATTCACAATGATACCCAAAAGAAATCCTTTGCCTTTTTGGATTGGGCTAAAGCCTTGTTGGGCTAGCCCAATTTCCTCTTAAAATTTTACTTCTAAAACGACAAAGAAAGTGGGAAAAGAAGGCCCAAAGTCAGCCTTCTATATAAGAGAGGATCGATAGCAAGTTTCTCCTCGTGCCTTGCCCGGTGATTTTCGTTGCTCTGTGTGTCTGACTTCTGTAAAACAATAGTTTTTTTTTTTTTTTTTCTTATTTTCTCTAACATTTTAGCATCATCATCATCATCATCTTGATCAGAGCCCAGGGTTAGGAGGTGTGTATTTACGCAATCAAATCCCAAATCTCACTGATCAAAGCGTCTTCCCACCTGTATTAAACTCCCGCCGGTTTTTTTTTTTTTTTTTCATCTACTGCTAATATCTCTCTCTGTCTGTACATTCTGATCCCAATCTCATAAAGAAAAAGAAACCCAAGTTTTTTTTTTTTAATTCTTTGGGTTTGTGTAGATTTGTAAGGATTTTAAGGTTGTTTCTTGTTTTGTTTGGAGATTAGTTTGCACTTTATTTGTAAGTGAAAAAAGAAATGGATAAGAAAAGGATTGCTGTCCCACTTGTATGCCATGGCCATTCACGTCCCGTCGTGGATCTCTTTTACAGTCCTGTTACTCCGGATGGCTTTTTTCTTGTTAGTGCCAGCAAAGGTAATTACTACTTAGTTGGTCTCAGGCTATTATTTTTTCTGTTAAATGCTTTATGATTTGTTGTTTATTTATTGTATCTGGAAATGGGGTTTTTATTTAAGTAGTCGGTTATCTTAAATTCGCTTTTTTAAATCTATTTTTAGGCTAATCTTTAGTCTATATTTGATTGATTTGATTTGGTTTCATTATATAGGCCTTTATATGTGTATAAATGGTGGTTATAATTTATATGTTATAAATGTTAAGACTTAAGATGGCAATTCTTCATAGAACTATGAGAGATATGCACTTCTGTCGAGGGATATTTTAATATTAATCTCATGCTCATAAAAATGGGGCTTTGCTTGTCTGGTTCAGATTCCAGTCCCATGCTGAGGAATGGAGAGACTGGAGATTGGATAGGAACGTTTGAAGGACACAAGGGTGCAGTGTGGAGTGTTTGCTTGGATACAAATGCTTTACGTGCTGCATCCGGTTCTGCTGACTTTACTGCGTATGTGATTCGCTTTTGATCCCCTTCTCTCACAATATGTTGTTATTGTATTCTGAAAGCTGTTTAATTATTTTTGTTTTTTGTTTTCGTAGTTCTTATATATGCAAGTTGTGTTTTTAATACGAAATGTCTTGGAGCACCTCAAGAGTTCTGTGGAAAATTCTTATATGTTTACACTACGGAGAGACTCTATGTCACTACAGTGTGCCCAATTGCATCATTCTATACAAGTTTCTATTTACTGTTGCTTCGTTGAATCTCAAATAACATATTCTATCACTTAAAAGTGGACAATATTCTTTGCATAGGTTTGCTAGCTCTTGATTATTGTGCACGCTTCAATCTCCTGCTGCAGTAGTTTGAATTGAGATCTTGTAACTGGAGTGGTATCTATTTATTTCATCTGCTGTTCTGAACAGGGTTATTTGACATATATCTATTTACTTGACGTATCCTGTGAAATGCTTTTTTCCTTTTTTTGTGCAGGAAAGTGTGGGATGCGCTAACAGGTGATGAATTGCACTCATTTGAACACAAGCATATAGTTCGAGCCTGTGCTTTTTCAGAGGTAAAGTGGTTGTTTTCGTTTTGTATAAACTTTCACTTAGGAGAATAAATTGTATTTTTAGGGGAGTGTATATAAGGTGGAATATGGCAGGGAAAATGAAAGAAAGATACGTTTTTGAAATGTATAACAGCTTATGCAGTTTTGTGAATCATCAATCTTTTGATAAAAGGATAGTTATATGACAAACTATGTGGGTTGTTGAACAGCTTTATAGGTTACTTTGGTCCTCATTATTAATATATGGAAAGTAATTTCAACTACTTCTGCCAAACTCTTGCAATTTGTGAGTAGTAATGCCTATTTCTAAATCCAAGCTAGCAATAAAACAATTTAGTTCTTCGGTGGCTTCTCTTGATCTTTATTTTCTTTCATTGCATCGACAGAGAAGTGTTAACCATGTTTTGGTTTTGATTTTTGAACACCTGGTCAACTTGTAAAGGATGGTTGTCACAACTATCATAATCTTTTTGATCCTTTTGTTTTTCTTGGAAGGAAATTATTACAACTTACAAGATGCTAACAACCAGGATGGGTTATTGAATCACATTTTTAGCTTTCTGCCCAACACAAAGGAACCTCTACCTGCTCTGCTATTATGGACTTTTTTTCCACTTATAAAGTCATAAGGTTTGATACTATCATCATAGTATGGAAAACCATAAATAAAAAAATTCTGAATTTATGTAAGTGCAATTTTGTCAAAATACAAAGTCATTGGAGCCATGGTGAAACTTGGGATTGTTTTAAAGCTAATTATTGTATTGTTCTATGTTATCTGCAAATAGCAATATTTGCAGTTTGTATTAAAAGGTATTTTACTCATCTTCAGTAAAATTCTGTTATGGAATGGTTGGCTTCATTGTGCCCTAATTATTTTTCTCTTGGCCAAGTACCCCTAATTATTAGTATGGTTTCATCTCATTCAAGGTTTTCTGATTTGGAAACAGGATACGCACCTTCTATTAACTGGGGGAGTCGAAAAAATCCTCCGTATTTATGATTTGAATTGTTCAGATGCACCTCCAAGAGAAGTGGACAAATCTCCGGGTTCAATCAGAACTGTTGCGTGGATGCATAGTGATCAGACAATATTAAGTTCTTGTACTGATATGGGAGGTGTCAGGTATCCATCTTCCTCCGTGTTTGGAGGTTCTCTCATGTAATTTCTGTAACATTTGTGGTTCATCAGTCTTTAAAAGCAAGAATTTTGCTAGATATTTTTTATTATTGATTCCTATTATATGCGCGGATGGCTGTTGTCTTGCTGTAAAAATTGCATTGGATATTTGGATTACTGCAATATTTTTTTTTCCCCAATTTCTGTTACGATGACACTCTGGAGGTTTTGAGATCAAAACCATGAACGCATGAATTTCAGTGGGACAAGGTTTTTTTATTTGTAAATTTTCCTCCTGCTTATCCCAGAGGGAGGGAGAAAGCAGAATGGCACTTGATGGATGAGTGGTTGTAGTTCAGATGCTTGCCTGCTTGTTGATTTAATAATTTTTTACTTAATTTAAAGCATTTCTTTTGACAGTGTATATAACTATGTCAAGTTTATAGCTGTTATTAACCTAGTCTAATGCTTGTCTTGGTCTTTTATGGCTTCTCTGTCTCTCCTATTACTGAATTTCTTAGTGACCGTATAGGTTATGGGATGTAAGGAGTGGTAAAATAATTCAAACACTAGAGACCAAGTCATCTGTAACCAGTGCTGAAGTGAGTCTAGATGGTCGATATATCACAACTGCAGATGGATCTACGGTTAAGTTCTGGGATGCAAACCAGTAAGTTCTGACTTTTGAGCCAGATTTGTCTGATTTTTGTGCCAGAATTTCTGCTTTTATTGTTACTATATCCTACCTTTACTTCAGCTTTGGGTTGGTAAAGAGCTACAACATGCCATGCATGGTTGAATCAGCCTCATTGGAACCGAAGTATGGAAATAAATTCATTGCCGGAGGAGAAGATATGTGGGTTCGTGTTTTTGATTTCCACACTGGGGATGAGATAAGTATGTTCATAAACATAAATTGGACTGGACTTTGACAATGGAATGTTTGATTAGTGCATGAATTGATGCTGGAATTCAAATATGATATGTGATACTACCCTTAATTCCTAAATGCTAGAAAATATGTGGCTGTAGTTTGTTCGGTAGACTTGGTGCTTGAATTCTAATATTATATGTGAGCTTGCATTTTTTGTTTCTGATTCTTTATGGTAACTTATATCTTCCCTTAATTACTGATTTGCATCTGATGTGCAGCATGCAATAAGGGTCACCATGGTCCTGTACACTGCGTGCGGTTCTCACCAGGAGGGGAATCATATGCCTCAGGATCCGAGGATGGAACCATTAGAATATGGCAGACAGGCCCTCTGACTCATGATGACACTGAATCCTTTGCAGCAAATGGGTCAGTTGGAAAGGTGAAGGTATCTGCGGAGGAGGTTTCGCGCAAGATTGAGGGCGGCTTCCATATTGCAGAAGAGAGCAAGACTAAAGAGAAAGAAGAAGGGAAGGAGTAACAAGGGTGATGATGATTTCGAGCTTTGTCTCTGCAGGCATAAAGCCATTATCTTCAAGATAGTTTTTCCTTATCAGAGATAGATAGACTAGATCCCCAATTTTATTATTATTATTATTATTTTTGTATAATTTATAGTCTTTGGTGCATTTAACATTTGTAGACTGTACCAATATGTTTTCTAAAAGGTATAATGCTTCACTCTCGGCATTTTATGCAAGAGAGTGTTGTGCATGGTGGATGATATTTTCTCTGAACAGAACGTGCAATGTTACAAATTACAGTGGCTAAAGTAAACATTAATAATTCTAAAAAAAAAAAGGAAAAACATCAATTAAATGAAATAAATCAGTTAAATATACTAATAAAATAAGATTTATCACTATAGTAATTTTATAGAAACAGTAGTTTACTTCAGTAAAGGAACCACTTCGGTTCCCAGGTAATCTTTCTTCTAACTAGTGCTTTCTGTTTCCCATTGTCATCCATCGTTTACCCACAAAAAATCTCTCTGTTCCTTTCTTTTTTTTTTTTAACTCTAATATCTTGGGTTTTTTTTTTTTTGGCGGGAAAGATGCGAAAGGTTTGATTATGGGCAAAGCCTCGGCTGCCAACAAGGACAAAGAGAAGAAAAAACCCATCTCTCATTCTTGTCGAGCGGGCCTCCTGGTAGATATTTCGTTTGCTTTTCCTTTCAGTTCCCTTTTTCTTTGATTTTTATTTTTATTTTCGTTATTGGGGTTTTTTTTACCCTCTTGTTTATGGATACGATTCTAGCCTCTAAAACTTGCGGAGTTTATCTGAGAACGGTGGGACCTGATAGTCATTTGATAAAAGATAAGGAATTAAAGTGTTGATGACTCAGTTCCCCACTGTTCTTTTTCAGTTTTCATACTCGAGGATAGTCGATAGGATGGCTTCTACTAGTACCTTTTAATGAGTATCCCTCTCTTTCAATGGAGTCATATAAAGGAGTGGCAGCCAGAGCCAAGTAATATTGCTTTCTATTATTTGTCTGTGATATCCAAGATGCCTGGAGCACATGAATGGACCTTAAATCCTGTGGCCTGTGGCTATATCTTGATTTTACTCTGTCTAACAATTACATTTTGCGGTAGTTTAAAACTGGACTGGCCTCTAATAACTGGTGCATCTCTAGTGATTGAATGGGCCACAATAAAGTTTTGCTGTTATGGCATGGAGACCGAATTCGGATGCTCGGACTGCCAGGTCACATAAATCTCCGCGTTTCAAAACGTTGTTCTCTTGTTCCAAGTGGCTCTTAATTGTTAAGAAGGCCTATAGTTGCTTTTGTCTTCGGTGTTTCTCCTATTATGTCTGGCTTAAAAGAATTGCACGTGCTCTTGCTTTGGTAATTCTATGTTGCTCTTGGTCTACTCTGAATCTTAGGGACCTGAATTGGTTTATTGTTAAGCCAATTGTTCTAGAGTAATAACTCTTTCTGTTCTGATTGATTAGAATCACTTCTGCAAATTGTTGTTCGTAAATCACCAATTTGGACATCACTAGAGGCTGGAGTTTCCTATGCTATTCTGTTTTCCTTCATCTATGAATTTTTTGTATAATATGTAACCTGCAGTTTTCAGTGGGTCGGATCCATCGTCTACCAAACTCAAGGACCACGGCACATGGGAGAGTAGGAGCCACTGCTGCAGTTTATTCTGCTGCTATTCTAGAATATTTGCCGCAAATACAAGCAAGGATCTTAAGGGAACCATTGCTGACGGTGGTGTGATCCCTCATCTCGACAAGTCACTCGTCAACAAGTCATCCAAGGACTAGACTATAATGTGTTATTGCTTGTAGAGATTTCCCTAGTCTCAATCTGAGCTGCACTTCGTTGCTGTGAGCTTGAGACTTAAAGCCATGGATTTATTAGGTTCTGCTATGACAGTTAATCTATGCATTTATGTGTTCAATTAATGTGTTGAAACTTAGGCCTGATCCTTCTTTAGCTGCTGGACTGGGATTGTTTTTGGTCTTTTCTTTGCCTTTCCTGAGGTATGCCGTCGATATTGGCATTATTTAGCAGACTGACTGACCTGGTGGCTGTTACGTGGTTAACATATATGACTAGCTTTAAGGTTATTGATGTTATATATGTTAACGAATATAACATATGGTTGTCAATTTATTGCACAGGTCCTGAAAAATTTAACAACCATTTTCGAATGTGAGACAGAGAAACCCTCTTTACTTTCTGAGGCATGTGTTTGCCTCTTCAACTGATTAAACAGGTAGCTACTTTCATAACACTGTCATTAGTAGCAAATTGATGGTAGTAAAATCCATAGAAATCACAAACATCAGTCTACAATGCTTCCAATCCCAATTCAAATCTGTCGATCATATGATGAGATCTTAAGACATAGCTAAGCCACTCAATCTCATGCAGTGATCTCAGTAAAAAATGCACTAATGTTCCCGTAAACACCCTCAAATCAATGTGTTCCCCAAATTGGTTAAACCATGACTAATCCCACTCAAGCTTCACGCATGAAATAACTTAAAACTAGATAACCAAATGCAAGATGTCATGCACCCAATGCTAAAACTACCAATCATCCTGTTATGCAAAAGCAGGGATGAATCTCGGAAGAGAGATAGCATTTCACGAAAATTTTACCACAAGGGCAGCAAGTCATTCTGGAATTTAGATGGACGAGATTCTTGGAACATCAACCGGGAATTTATGGATTTCATCCATCCAAGGGTTTTTCTCCTTTGCTGGATTTACCGTCGTCAAAGCTTTCCACACCGCACTGTTACACTTGAATCCTGAACCAAATGCTATTTGCCAAGTTCTGTCCCCCTTCCTAATCCTACCCTTAGCTTCTGAATAAGCCAATTCATACCAAAGAGAGCTGCTTGAGGTGTTGCCAAATCGGTAAAGAGTCATTCTTGATGGTTCCATGTGCCATTCAGACAGCTGCAAATTCTTCTCCAGTTCATCCAGAACAGCTCTTCCTCCAGCATGAATGCAGAAATGCTCAAAAGCTAGCTTGAAATCCGGAATGTATGGCTTGACCTTCATTTTGAAAAGCTTCTTCCCAACCAATGTAGCAAAGAAAAGCAGCTGCTCAGACATTGGAAGAACCAGAGGGCCCAATGTGGTGATGTTGGTCTTTAATGCATCACCAGCAACTGCCATGAGATCCTTTGACAATGTAACACCAACCTTCCCTATGGAGTCTTCTTCCTGGGTAACACAGGCAAAGCACTTATCATCCGCACCCTTGTGAGTGCGAACAGTGTGAACCAATTGGTATTTGGATCTTCTTCTGTCAGAGCATTTGTTAGAGAGCAGTATTGCAGCCCCTCCCATTCTAAATAAACAGTTTGAAACAAGTTTTGAGCGATCATTTCCAAAGTACCAGTTCAAGGTGATGTTCTCCATGCTGATAACCAGTGCATAGGAGTTGGGATGGACTTGGAGAAGATGTTTTGCAAGATCGATGGAGATCAAACCTGCACTACAGCCCATTCCTCCCAAATTGTAGCTTTGAATATTCCCTCGAAGCTTGTAATGGTTGATAACCATGGCAGACAATGAGGGTGTTGGATTAAACAAGCTGCAGTTCACAATCAAAATTCCAATGTCTTTGGGTTTTACGGAGGTCTTAGCCAAAAGCTCATCAATAGCACCAAACATAACAGCCTCTGCTTCTTTTCTAGCTTCCTGCATTGATGGGTTAGGGGGAATATTGAGGACAGCCTCAGGAAGATATGTTGAATCCCCAAGTCCTGACCTTTCAAGAATCTTACGCTGAAACTGAAGATTCTCCTCTGTGAATGTACCAGCCATTCGAGACTGATCCATGAAGATCCTTTTTGTGCATTTCCGAGATTCATCCGGTTTGTAGCAAGCAAAGTTGACGAGGTAAACAGGACGAGGGCGGGTTAGAAAGTAGAGAGTTGACAAGAAAACAAGAAGGGTTGAGCAGATGATAACAGATATGAGGTTGTATTGAAGATGCTCCCAAAGATCATAAAGATCCTGGATGGAAAATATTGAGAGCTGGGCAGCGATTACAACTACAAGAGGGGTAAGGAAGAGGTACATTCCATGGGTGATTAGGTAATGGTATCCAAGCTTCACATATTTTAGCTTAACCGATTTCTTAAAATCAGGTAGGTTCCTAGATGATGATGGGATCAAAGGTTGTTCTGGTTTTGGTTCAGCCATCTTTTCCCTGGAAAAGATTTAACTCATTGAATTAGATCAAATGCCAAAAAAGAGTCAGAATAAAAGATAAATTTTTAAAAATAAGTAGGCTTTTCAAAGGTAAAGTTGAACCAGATATTTCTACATGGTCTTTCCTTTTTTATTTTCTCTTCTTTTAAAATATTACCTACTTATTGATTTTATCCCATTTTAAGAGACAAACTTTATGGCTGTCTAGGCCCTAACAAGCTTAAAACCCTAATTTCAGAATGATAAAGAACATGCATTGCCAAAGAAAAATCAAGTTACTCCTTTTCCCCATTTCTGTCACCATAAATTTTTTTTTTTTTTAAATGAAGTTTTACAGATCAAATCTAACAAGGATTTTGCAAACCCAGATCAGACTTTCATATCAAATTCATGAATTGTACATAGTTTGTGAGAACTGATAGTAGAGAAAACATAAAAATCAGCATTTGCATAAAAAAAAACAACCTTCCCAAAAATTCAGACCAATTAGCAAGAGAAAAGACCATACAAAGAACACCCAGACCACAATTCACACCGGAACAAAACAAAAGCAACTATAAATATAAATTAATAACAAAAACCCAGATAAAAAAAAAAAAAAAACTCACCTTGATCCCCGGAAGCCACCGAAGGTCACTTGAATCTATTCAAGAAAGGCCACGGAGACAAAGAAGAAGAGAAAGAAATACTAAAAAAACCAATAAATAAAATACGAGGCGCGTAAGTGCGTCAAAAAGAGAAGAGAGATCAACGGATATTAATAAATTTGAAAGGAATCTACTATAATAAAATATAATTAAAAAAGAAAATTGTCTCTGCAAAAATGGAAAAAAAATGAAGAGAAATGGGAAAATGATGAGGAAACGAAACGAAGAAGGTGGTGTAATAGACGCGTTTTCTTGAAGAGGCGGCGCCGTCTGTAGGTTTGGAAACGTTTGACCGTTTCTCTCTAGGTGTTCACGGCGAGAAAAACGTTACCGCTTTATAAATTAGACGGCTCCGCTTTGGTTTCACCCAGTTGCTTCCAGATTTTTTCTTCCTGTCTCTTTTATAAAGAGTGGGAAAAGAAAAGCAAGGAAAAAAATTTAAAGTTGAATTAAAAAATTTCTCTTTTTTGTGTTAATACAACTGTGCAAGTCTTCTAGAAAAATTTATTAGAAAAGTAGAAAGTACATATTTGAGCTGTCAAATAGTAAATGCCAAATTTTTTTATATGAGTAGATTTTATTTCTTAAAATATTTATATTAATTTTTATGGAGTTTAAAATAAATTAATTTTAGTGCATTTAATATTAAAATTTAAAATTATTTTTATAAAATTAAAGTTTAATAATTTTTAATGTTAAAAAATAAAATTCATAAAAAATAATTTTAAAATATTAAAAAAAGATATAATTTTAAGATTAAAAAAAAAAAGACAGAGGGAGTAATTCATATGGACCACTGGGTTCCAAGTTCAGCTAATCGAACTGAGTGAACCGTTTGATTTTTACCAAAAACAGTGACAATCTGAAGATTGAACTGGTTGATGTCAAGGTAGAAAAACCTTTCTTCCTGCTCCATCAAGGGCAAAAGTCATGAAGTAAAGCTCATTTAACACTGCCTTGGAGCAAAAGCGATGGCACTTTCCGTATCACGTGGTTAGTTGGTTACCAACTGGAAGTCACATGAATTTCTTCTGTGTCTCCTTGCAACATCGCTGTAATATTCTCAATGGGTCCATGCCTAGCTGTTGTCGTCGTGACTGAATGAAAACATACTTCATCTTATTAACGCATACTTTAAGGTATGATTTTCATCCATGACACAATGGCTCATTAGCAATTCTGGTAGAAACGTAACAAATTGTCCACATGGAACTTAGCAAATTTGGACCATTAGGAAATATAACTTTGAACCTCGAATTTACTTATTTAATTAATTTATATAATTATTTTAAAAAAATAATATTTAGAAAGTCCGATATTTAAATCTTAGTACCTCAATCATTTTCTTTATTTTCAAACTACATAAAAAAAAATTATATAACTTAAGCTTTTCAGTTTGCATGCTGAAAACTTCACAAAAAGTCTCACTGGTTTTGCCCGCAATTCCAACTTCTGCATATTGTAACATAAAGAAAAGGCTTTGCAGCCGGAGAATGCATACTGCTGTTTGGTTTGATATCAACTGTCTTCTGGTATTGACTGTTGAGAGTGCTCAGATTTATACAATTTTCATTTTTTTTATAATTTAATTAGCTAGATATCCATGACCTTTTGCAAGAACAAAATGCTTTTTACACTGCAAGTTTCTCAGGTAACCAAAAATTCTTTCAGGGAATGCCTTGCTCTTTCCTTAGTTACAACTTCCAAGAAAATGTCATGGTCAATTCAAGGTCGGGAACAATGATCTGCAGGGAGTGATGTTGTTAATCCAAAGTGAACTCCTCAAGCCAAATTAGCACTTCATTTCTCTTCGATGCAATCACCCATAGAAAGAAAGTAGAAATGGAGTCAATAACTAAGATGAAGAAGCAATCAGAACAAAGCTGCTTACAAAGCATGGCATACTGCTTCTCCAAGAAAGGAAAATTTATGGCTAAATTTAGCAGCTATATGGAATTTGACTCCATATTTTCTGAATTTCGATAATGATCTAAGTTGGTAAATATCACCTCTAGTGAGTTTTTATTCGAGGAAACAAACTAATCAGATGAAACCATGCACTTTTTTCAATGCCTTTGATACCTATATTTCCATATTTTTCACATTAATGAAAATATGTGTTGCCTTCAGAGCAATTACAGATTCATAACATTCCCATTTGACAGGTTGAGGCTGCGTATATATGTGCACAAAATTGAGCTATGCATTTACCAATATATCAGTTAAGCCAACAACAGCTGTTATGATCAATATTTAGGTGATGGAACAAAATTGCCAAAGGTGAACTTCACAATCCCCAGAAGTAAAATCCCTTTTGGGGCGTCTTGTTTTGGGGGTTTATGCTCATGTAGAGTACTATCTTTGGGTGATATTGTAATGGTACTTTGTTTCTATATTTCTTCAATAAAGATAATTTTGCCCTTAAGAAAAAGAATGCTTAAGAATCATAATTGTTGAGAAAATCCAAATCATACCATTGTAAATTTCCATGTTCGTCCTGGAACGTTGTATCGGGCAAGCAAACAACCCATCTTCTGTTTAAGACCGTCTCTAATAGGACTAGAGGGCAATGCTTTCTCTTTCCATGAACAACATCCTCAGTAGGTTTTCCACTGAACTTCATTGCTGCAGCAATCCCTCCTTCCACCTTTCTCAAGTTAACTGTTGCTTAACTAGGATCTGGTAGACTGTTGAAGTACAAAAAACTGTCAGTTATCCTTGCTAAAACAAAGCATAAAAGTACTAAAAAAAGTTATCGTTGTCGCTATCCAGTTTGGAAATATGAGACTGTTTGATATCTCCGACCCCAACAAGACTGATAGGCCTCACCAGCTTATATCTTTCTCCAATAGAAGAACTATTTGGATGGATACCTCAGACAATTCAGGTTCAAGTGCCTGGGTAAAGACATGAGTAGTCATTGGTATCTTCTTCATTGTAGAATTCTTACCAAAGATATACCTACGCCAATGGAATCCATAAACTATGTCAGGTGAGAAGGAAAAAGGAAAACTTAGAACTGAAACCAACATACTGAATTGGATTTTCCAGAAGACTTACCCAGCAACAGCATTAAAGCCAGTTGACCTGACAGCTTGTCTCCATTTGTTTCTACCACTATGAATGGTGTCTATTTCCTTACCTGACTAACATCTAATTGTTACTCACAAAGTTACCAGACATTCAAACAAATTACATATGCTCAAAAAATGCCACACGAAACACTAGTCAAAGAGTCATTCTTCTGAGTAATAAGATATTCTGTGTATAAAGTGCAGAAATTCACTTCATACGGAAAATTCCCCAATACAAACTGATGACATTAGCATGAAAGGACAAGAAAATATATAAAATTATACAAATTCCATATGAGTAAAATCCCATTGTTCTCTCTCCATTGAGATAAATGAAGACACATTACAAACAGAATTCAGAAGCAGAGTAATTGATGGTAGATCATTGATACAAGTTTTCTGTAATGATCCTACTTGATAATGAGTAAAGCTTACCAATAATTAGTTTGTTTTCCCCTTTTTCTTTCATGTTTTTCCAATTATAGGGTTATTTATGCCTTTATTGTTATAAAACCAGAAGGGAATGAGTTTATTTATCTAGGCCCAGAAGCCAGCACACCATCATTGTGTAAAACATTTTGTCTTGGGCATACTAATACAATCACAATTGCATATATACCAGGAAGACCAAATGTTCATGGAAGCAGAACAGATTTTATTCCAAAAATCAGAAGAAAAAACAAAGGAAAAGAAGAATAATACAACCTCATAGTTTACAGTCCTCTTCAGTATCAGATACCTGGGTTTCTCCAGGTCAGGAGTCTTATAAATCAGCTGCTGCAAATATATATATATATATATATATATAAACCCTAGTATAAGATGGGCAGAATCACAAATATAAACTAATTAAACTACTCTCATTCAATTAAGCTGATTTTCCAAGCAAGAGATTTGCCAAGATTTCAAATTTAGAAAAGGGACAACTTGGCTGGAAAGACACAACAAAAGTAATAAAGGACTGAGGCCAAAAAAATAATAATAATAATAATAAAGGACTTTTCATGTATAAATATCCTTGAGATTTTAATGTGCACTGGTAGGGTGGATTTAGCTTTTGAGGGATACCTCTAAAATTTTTATGGACATCTAAATATTAGAAAATAAAAAATTTTAAAAGAAAAATTTTCTTCGCATAAAAATTTTTTTATAAACACATTTTTTATCGACTAAATTGATAAATTCATTATTAGTTTTTTTATATATTACAAGTGAATGCAAAAGAAATTTCCAAATCTATTATTATGCTCTACCCAACATATAACCTTTTTCCTCCACGTTCCCGACGAATAAAGACATCAAGTAGCTTCCACTTAAATAAAAAAAAAAAAAAAAAAAAAACCAGACAGAATAAACCATTTTGTTGCATTTATTCATTACATATTCTTCGTATTAATGTAAACTTGTTTTTGCTACGAAGCCACCTAGGATTTTACGTGGCACTTTCGTCACAAGCTTCACACGCTCCAAATATCTTCTTACATGAACCCCCACGGGGCATGCCTCATGTTTTCTCTCTATATATAATCCTCTCGATCCCCCTCAAGCAAACCAAATTAAAATCTCCTTCCTAAGTCATCACTGCCCCTTCAACTTCAAGTCTAAGAAGAAGAAGAAGAAGAAGAGTAAACACATGTATCTTCCAATAATATTAAAAGGTTTAGAAGCTGCTCAAACATGAGCATGACCATGCATGATGACGATGATGATGATGATAAAGTTCGTTATCTTGGATACACGTTCTAACTCAAAGTCAATGGCCAAAGGCCATAGCGGCTATGGTCATGCTCCAGCCGCATCAGCCGATGGTGACGGGAATGATGATGACGGTAATAGTTATGATTTTGCTGCGGCAGCTTAGGGATTATTAACATCTTATCAAAATCCTAGCTAGTCTTAGAGTGCTCTAAAACCCTAGTTAGTACGTAGTAGTGCAGTAATCTTGCTTGCTCCATTGTCTATGGTGTGTTTTTGATGTTGTTTTTTTATTAATACTATAATTAAGGTCACTTTATTTAGTCCTACCTAATTAACAAGGGTTTTTATGTAGCATGCATGAGGTAATCTTAATCTTATGTCACGTTGGGACTAATTTTTATAATGCGAATACAGATAAGGATTTTTTTTATTTTTATAAAAGAAATAAAAATTTAGAAAAAATAAGAGGAGAAGAATTTGCACGTGTTGAGGATCGACTATTAATCTATGGATGGACCTTTATCCTCTAAAATCGTAGAGTCAAAAGAAAGGTCAAAGAAATTAATCAACTCACCAGCAAAGATATTTTCCAATCACTTTGATTAATGACTTCAACAAGACTGCTTATGCAATCCTAATTATTTAATTGTTAATTAATATCTACTTTTACGTATGTTTTAATTTATTTAGCGTGTGAATAAGTCAACTTTTAAATCTAAGTGATTAAATTTGATTAATTTGTGTAAAAAAAATAAAGTGTGAAAATAAGGTCACACTGATGATAATATAATTCATATGCTACTGAGATGTTATTGGACAAATATATTATACTATAACGTATAACAGTTTCTTATGTTTTATACGTTTTTTTATACAGTATCCAACGCTTACTTTCCAGTATGAAGACCGTAGCTTGCAACTACTACAAAAATATTGTGCATATATTTCGAGGGGAGACATTAATCTGTCGTCCAACTGAAAATGTTGAGAAAAATGTGATCACTGATGGACGCCAAGGAGTTTCCATGATGATGCCACCACTATTTGGCTAGTTCCAACCACATGCAGAAGATAATAAGCCTCACTGTAAAACATATGATGCGAAATCAGCCACATGATTTTTCAGTGTGTATGGCCACTAGCCAAAAGATCTTAAACTTGACACATGTGTACACCCAACCAAAGATGGCTTTACTATACCTCAAAGGCTGAATTGTCAGCTTAGGTGGCTGGACCATGTATCCCTACCTAGGCTCCGCATTTGGTCTTTGCACAAGGCAGCACAACCTTTGATCTTTATTCCACACTCCTCACGTGCTTGCCTTGTGGCAGAAAGAGGCCATCCATCATCTCTTCTAAGATCACTGTCTATATAATCACTTCTGACATCCCTTCAAACTCAAAACAGGTTACGGATTTACTAATTCAATCACAAAACAATCCACAGTTAGACCAGCTGACGAGCTCCATTCATTTTGTTATTCTGCAGGTCAAAGACCTTGGAAATAAATCAAAGTTCCAGTCACATTTTTAATTCTTATTCCTCCTTTGCTCTAGAAGCAGTAGAATGAAAATGTCGCCTATTTCCATGGTTGTTGCCTCATGGTACAAGAAGCATGCAGATGGAGACAATGATAGCGATGATGGATATGACTATGCTCCAGCAGCATGCGTAGAAGGAAATGGTGATGATGGAGACTATGACTATGCCCCTGCAGCATCTCTTGAGAGTGATAATAATGATGATGATGGCAGCTATGATTATGCTCCAGCAGCATGAATAGATAATTAGCTAGTCATTATGCCATTCATTCTTAACAGCATCAAAACCCTAATCATGGGGTACCCCAAAATTTTTTCAGTTCTATTATGGAGTAATTTAATGTCTATCAGTATATACATGAGTGGCCCCAATGGGCAGATTTAAAGCACCTTATGCTGGTGGGTTTATAAGGATCATCTACATTGTTACTTTAGCAACCAGCAACAAATTCTAATCATGTTATTATGTTTATGATAAGGATAGGTGGTCGTCACTATATTATTAACTAACTCAAGAACTTTGTTTAGGTAGTAGTGGGAGAAATTAAATAATATTATTGCAGTTTGTGTTTGATAGAATGAGTTTTGTTCTTAAGCATAACCCACTTCTTGAGGAGAATGTTTTCTTGTCTGTTGCTGTTATGGTATACAATCAGTCAAGCCAGTAAACATAGAGCAAATTAATTACTAGTCTGATGGGGCCCAAAGATTAAAAATTCACAAGTAATAATCACTTCAAATTGAACTTATTACGTCATTGCAAGGTGGAAGGGATATTATATTGTTGCAATGGGAATACTAAACCCAGCAAGACTGCAACTCAAATGGAGCTTAAAAATTGAGTTAATTTCCATCTAGCAAGACCTTATCAGGGTGGCCAATCCTAGCAGGCCATGCCGGCGAAAGTACTTTTTTAATGAATTCCCCATTATACTAGGGCATCGGCCTTGAAATCATGAAGCAAGATAAAACAGGAATGTATTAGACCTAGGCAATACAATTGTTTAGAAATAAACAACAAAGGTAAGCTATGTAGATGAATCCTAGTGCCATATAGCTATTATCAATTGCAGAGAATTAATTTCAAAGACTAAAGTACAAATATTACTAAAGAAATTGCAACTACAAAACTTATCTTAAAATTCATATTAGCAGAAAGGAGAAAGATACCTGCTTCGAAAGGCCAGTAATTGTTAAGAGATCCATGAATATTAGCAATTCAATGAGTATAAGTATATAACCCTGAAAAAAAAAATTCATAAGCAAACAATAAGATATGCCATGAACTCTTATGATATTTGCAAAAGGTCCTAACAAAAATATGTTTTCAATATAGATTTCCCTGTTAATACTAGACCCAAATGGTACTCGTTAAACAATAGTTTTCAGATTTCAGTCAAAACTCACATGCTGGAAAACCCAGTTTTCCATACTTGTCCATTTAAGAAGTAAACTGAATGAGAGAAGGAAATTTGACTCTTTTAAAATTTTTAAATAAAGGGGATAAAGAGATAGTCTTAAGAATATGAACAATATGCAATTGTCTGCACAGAGTTAATTGACAAATGTAAACTCATAATTTTTTGTAATATTGAGGTGATAACTAACTTCTATATCTGATACAAAATTTTAACAAGATCATGAAATGATTCTGTTGGATCCAACCTTGTTGGATGATGTGGCGGCCTCCATAGACTCCTCTTTGAACAAATTTAAGTGTGCTTAACATTTATTTTCTCCTTTGTCACCGAAGAAATGTTGCAACTTGCTCAGAATACTGAAAACCTGCTTGAACAAGATACCCAACCAGCAGTTCAATTGCCTCTTCTTGCAAAATTTGATGTAAAAGCAACTTGATTCCTCTACTAGCAAATATTTTAAGAATCCATTCATGCTTCTTCCCTAGCTAAGCAAAAAATAGCATTAAGCAACTTCCGGAAATTCCAGAAATGCCAATGCAATCCCCTATTGAGGCTGTATATGCTCAAGAGACTGTTTCATTTTCAAGTTATTTCACCATTCACTTTGATTGAGCTACAGCCAGGCACCTTTCTGACTCCAAGATCTTTCATATTTGCTCTAACCTTTGTTACACTTTCCCATCTATCAGCAGAGGCATAGATGTTGGCCAGAAGTGTATGAATACTGGAATCACTTGATTCAATTTCTACTAGCCGTCGAGCCATCCGTTCTCCCATCTCAACATTGCCATAGGTCCTGCAAGCACTAAGCAAGGAACCATAAAGTGGCACAATGTTTTCACCACCTTTCCTTGGTATATCATCTATCAACTTCTCTACTTCAGCTAACAGTCCAGCTCGACCAAGTAGGTCAATTAGACAAGCATAGTGGTCCAACTTTGGCTCAATCTGATACACTTTTGACATGGAATCAAAAACCCTCCGACCTTCTTCAACCAATCCTCCATGATTACAAGCACTTAAAACACCAATAAAGGTGATATGATCAGGTTTTTCTTTAGTTTGTTTCATTTCCGAGAATAACTCAAGTGCCTTGCTTGTCTCCCCATTAACTGCAAGCCCACATATAATTGAAGTCCAAGAGGCAGTATCCCTTTCACTCAACCCATAGAAAATCCCCAAAGCTTTCTCTATGCACCCACACTTTGCATACATTTCTATAAGAGCAGTACCAACCACAATGTCTACAACAATTCTATTTTCAGTAAGGTATCCATGAAGCCATTTCCCTTGCTCGAGAGCTCCCAACTGAGCACAACCTGATAGGAGAGAAACCACAACAAACTTATCTGGTTTGACCCTTTGAATCTGCATTTCTTGAAAAAGTTCCACTGCCTCGTGAAAACGGTTGACCTGCACATAA
The DNA here is from genome assembly GCF_002303985.1 of Durio zibethinus. Next base: position 14,782,614 of record NW_019167882.1, on the reverse strand, counting down.
CCATTAATCATAGCTGTCCAAAGAACTACATCCCTAACTGGACTTCTCTCAAAAAACTGTCTAGCTTCGTCCAGCTGACCAGAGTTTACATAGCCAGACACCATACTAGTCCAACAATTAACATTCTTACTCGGCATCTCATCAAAAATTTTCCTAGCGATATCTAGACAACCACACTTACAATACAGGTCTAACAAAGCATTCCCTATTATACTAGTCAATTCAAGTTCCTCACCTACAAAACGGTCAATGTCCTTGCCAAGTTCCAATCTACCCAATGCCGTGCAAGCTGAAAGAGTACTAACAATTGTAGCCTCATTAGGCTTAACCAGACCCTCTTTTCTCATCAATCCAAAAACATTCACAGCATCTTCAAACTTCCCACACTTAACCAACGCAGAAATCAACACATTCCAGGCAACCACATCTCTATCAGGCATTTCATCAAACAACTTCTTTGAATAAGGCACCAGACCCACTTGAACATACATATCTATAAGAGAATTAATGACATAAGCATCAAATTCAAGCCCAGATTTTGCCACCAACCCATGAATCTTTTCACCTTCAAAAACCTCTCCCAAGCTTCCAACCGCCTTAAAAACAAAAGGGTAGGTAAAATTATCAGGCTGCAAACCTTGTTCCCTGAGCTTCTGAAAGACCAAGATTGCATTTTTATGACTACCCTTTTTCACAAACGTTTTGATCATCACATTGTATATAAACAAAGATGGGTATTGAATGAGATTGAAGATTCTTTCAGCGTATTGGAAGTTTCCAAGAGATGGGTCCGTACAAAAAGCTATGAGCTTGTTGAGAGTGTGGCTGTCTTGGTGCAGGCCAAGTAGGAAGGTTTGGGCTTGGATTTGCTTAAGGTGATTCATGGATTTGCAGTTTTTGAGACGAGAGATGCATGATTGTTTGGTTAGTGGACAGTGAAACGAGAACAGGCGTGGCTTTGATAAAATGTAATGGCGGGAAATGAAGTAAAATAACTGAAGCTGATGTTGAAGGAGCATCATTCACGTTATATGTTTGCGTTTGTTAGAAGTCAGGGCCCAAATTTTTGTTTCTCATTGTTAAAGGGGACAATACCTTACTTCGCAGTGGTGTTGCTGCCCTTCCCCCTTCTCTTTCAACGAGAAGATGCCGAGTTGACATTTGTTCCCAGGAGAGAAAAAAATCGAAAAAATAAAACATTGCTTCGAAATTGCAATATTCAATTTAATTTAGATAATTTTTTTATTTACTTCGAATTAAATTTAAATATTAAATATATATATATATATTAAATTTTAATTAAATTACGAAGTGAGAGATGAAAAATTACAAAGAAATTCAAATTATATATATTTTAAATTTTATAAAATAAAAATGATAATTTTATATCAAAATTTATTTATATATATATTAAAATTTTATATTAAAACAATATATCAAAATTAAAAAATTAAATTTAATATACCGATAAATAACACCAAACTAAATCAACAAAATTCTATTCAAATTATATAAAAATTTATAATATTATCTAATATTTAAAAAAATCAAATCTGATCCGACGTTTCAAGTTTTCCTCCACCTTAACCCTTTTGTTTAAATGAGCCATATCAAGCCTGCTACACTTGTGGGGCAAAACTCAAGCCTTGCAAAAGCTCGAGTGTGGGCCATTCTAATTCCTATAAAGTGGTCTGCACACCCAAGCCCGTAAAAGCCAGTTGCAACATTGATCATTGAATCATTGTCCTTTCAAGACGCTGTCGTATAGGCGTTCAAAAGCACTCTGATGAAGTCTGAGCTCTGAACCCGTCCTTCCCTTTGATTTTTATTGCAAACGTATAGCCGTGGGAAAGCACTGGCTCGCTCGCTGTCCCTGTTACCAAATAAGACACGCGATTTTGTTTTATGGTAAATTCCTACGGCTCTACCAAGCCACTCAGCTTTCACCTCTTCAAAAGCCTCGCCTTAGCTCTTCCACAACGATTCGTTTCGATCTCTGCTTCTCCAAGATCTCCCTGTTCTTGTTCTATGTCGGTGACTACTCTGTTTCCATTATAGATGTTTTAATTTCTTTGTTAGACTTTTAAATCTGCTTTTCCTTTCATTTAATTTGTTAGATCGTATAAAACTCTAAAATACCCAAATCCCCATTTCTTCCCATGAAGTCCTTTTTTTAGTTCACATCCTGTTATAATTTCCACTAATGCATCTGCCATTGTCAATTTTTTTTAAGATCTACTAATTTCAACATTGGGTATTTGTTATTTTTAACGTAAAATCGGAATCCTCCCGGAAAAAATGTCAGCAATTAGATTTGATTCCACCAGGCAATACTATGCTACAAGCAGTTTGGTAGTTGGTTATGCACTTTGTTCAAGCTTACTTGCTGTTATCAACAAATTTGCAATAACCAAATTCAACTACCCAGGTTTATTAACTGCATTGCAATACTTAACTTCTGCTTTAGGGGTCTGGGTTTTGGGCAAGTTTGGGTTTTTACATCATGATCCTTTCACATTGGATATTGCCAAGAAGTTTTTGCCTGCTGCTCTTGTCTTTTACCTTGCAATCTTCACAAACACCAATCTTTTGCGTCATGCGAATGTGGATACTTTTATAGTGTTTAGATCCTTGACACCCCTTTTGGTTGCTGTCGCTGATACAACCTTTAGGAGGCAACCGTGCCCGTCAAAGCTAACATTTTTGTCTCTGTTGATCATTCTGGGTGGTGCTGTTGGGTATGTGGCTACTGATTCAGCATTTACTTTGACTGCATATTCATGGGCGTTTGCATATTTGGTGACAATTACTACTGAGATGGTTTATATTAAGCATATGGTGATGAATCTTGGGTTGAACACTTGGGGTTTTGTGTTGTACAATAACTTGTTATCGTTGATGATGGCACCTATATTTTGGGTTTTGACTGGAGAATACAGAGAGGTGTTTGCAGCTTTGGGAGCCAATGCTGGGAATTGGTTTGAACCTGTGACATTTACTGCAGTATCTTTGTCGTGCTTGTTTGGTTTGCTCATTAGTTTCTTTGGGTTTGCGGCTAGGAGGGCAATCTCGGCCACAGCATTTACTGTGACTGGTGTGGTTAATAAGTTTCTTACAGTTGTGATCAATGTATTGATTTGGGATAAGCATGCTACTCCTTTTGGTTTGGTTTGCCTTCTCTTCACATTGGCTGGAGGGGTTCTTTATCAGCAGTCAGTTACTGGACCGCCACGTGAGTCAACAGCATCCAGGCAGACAGTTGATGAGAATGAGAATGATGATGATGATGATGATGAAGAAAATCAAGATAAGAGTGTTTCTGGTAAACATGCTTCTGTGTGACCAATATTATTTCTCATTTTTCATGGTTTTAGTCACTGAAAACTGTTGGGATGTATGAATCTCTAGTATCCCTAATTTTGAAAATACCTTGTAGATCTCACAATCCCATATTTAGAATTTAAACATGGTTAGCCATTTAGCATTTTGATGATTTATAAATCATTATGCTTTGGATTAATAATTGACAATATTGTGGCATTCTTTGTTGCCTCAAGTACTAGTGAGGAATATGTATTTTGTTATGGTGGCATTCTAGTTATGGTCTTTGGCTTACCACAGTTGAGGAATATGTATTTTGTTGTTTCTTCTTTATTTTCCTTTGTTCATAAATATTCTGGTGATCTTGGTTTAGAGTCAGTAATCATGGAACTTAGCAAGACATTCTTTGTTCTGGTTTCTGCTCTTTTCTTAGATCGGTTTGGAAGGCGATCACTACTATCTGTAGGAACTGTTGGGATGGTTGCTTCTTTGGTATGGTTAGGCTTGGGATCAAAATTTCTTGTAGAAAATGACCCTAAAGCTACCTTGGGGGTTGAGTTGTGAATAATTGCTGTTTGTGCTGACCTTTCATTCTTGTGATAATGTCATGAATGGTCCCTAAACTTTGAGCAAATGTTCAATGTGGTATCTAAACATTAAAATTTTTAATGTAATACCTCAACTATAATGAAATATTTATGACATTATCCCAGAATTTCAGGTTTGGTTTGTGCTGTGGCCATGACCTTCCTAACCATGGCAAGCAAGATTACCTTTGCTGGAGTTTAGTTCTGTCATGCTGGGATTATGGCATTGACTACCATTTTCTTCTACTTTTTATTGCCTGAAACAAAAGGTAAAACCCTCGCAGAGATTGAGGTACTCTTTGAGGATAAACCTGATAATGGTGGCAAAGTTCTAAAGTCCTTTGCTTGCGAACGTACCTATAAATCAATATTGTGGCATAACTTTTTAATGATTATAGATTGTTATAAGTATGATCAAATTCCATCACTTCTCAACATTTTGAACGTACCAATATATCAATTTTCAATCACTAACACTTGATTAGTAAAATAATTGAGAATAAAACTCATCAATTTTATTAATATTTTCAATAACAAGACCGTGAAATTACATTTTTTTTTTTATTTTGGATAACTGAATTTTATTTCAAAATCCAAAAGAAGCAGAGACTGCTACATAGACTTTGAAATGACTTTAATTGACGATATAAGACAGCTCCAAGCAAACTCAGTGCAAGTTGCTTAAACAATATTTTTTTTAAATTATAAAATAAAATAAACATGCCTTTGCTCTTAAATATATGAAATAAATTTTGTATTGACTATAGATTGTCTTATTTGTATATATAAAACACTTACTAATTAATTAAAAAATCAATCGATATCATAATCGTATTATAATCTTAGTTATTTTTTAATTATAAGATCATAATTTCTAATATTATATTTGATTACATAATTACAATATCTTGCATAATATTATGTTAACATAAATAAGCATTGAAGCATAATATTAATGAAAAATTAACGCCCTTTGCTACTACGTATAATGAACATAGCGACGAAAAAAACATATTCGAAACAATCTATTTCTTTTTCTCAATTGCCTAAGTAAAACCCTTGAGATAACATGGAAGCATCACCTGCTAATTCAAGTTGTGGTAGTAACAATGTGGAAGCCTACTTCAAGAAATTAGTTTCTGAAAGTGAAGTTCGTAATAGACGATTGTATTTACAGAAGAACGACGTCGACACCATCATCAAACCAAATTTGACATCACAACAGATTGACATCCTTGATACAGCTGAAGGGTCTGTGGAAATTGTGGCGGCCGACGTCAAAACTGGTAATTGCTTCGAGGTGTACCTGAGGAGCGCTGGTTATGGCTATTTTCTCACTGGAATCTCAGCTATGATTAAGAAGATGAAACTCCAAGCTGGTCATGAAATTTATGTTAGTTGGCGAGATGGAGCTTTGCATATTTTTTGTCTTTAGTTACTAAATCTCTTTTGTTTCTGATAAGAGGGAAAGTTAGAATGATGAATTATATTCTCCAACAAAAAATATATGAAATAAAAGATGAATAATTAATTAATATATATAGTTTCTGGCTTCTATGCATCTCTACAAATCCTGTCTTTCAAGAAACAAATCCTGAATTATGCCCTCTGTTAACTCGTATAACAAACAGTGCATTAAAATTACAATTCTGATGTTTTCATGGGGTTCAAAACTAGGATATATAAACAGTTCATTGAAATGGGCAAGCCCATAGCTTGCTATATTATTTGTGTTTCTCTAGTTCCATTCACACTCTTCTAGGATGGGCCTAAAGTGTATATGTAAGAAACTAGGGATTGTCATGACTAGTTCTAAAAACCCAGATCAGATTGCAAGATTCCATCTATTTTAAAATGGCAATTCTCCTATGAACTGCTCCTAGGAAAGATGCATTTAATCTTTGAAACTTCTATTTGGAAGGGAAAAAATGGTTAAATTATGCTTTTTGGTATAATCAGTTGCCCTGTTTAAGAACTTTAATTGCCTCATGGATGGGAGAAAAACATAACTTACTAAGGTATATGTACTTTGCTCAATTTTTATATGTAGATATAGCTTTCTTTCTGTTCTTCATGTTGACTTGGTGAGCAATCTTTTTCTGGTGTCATTAAATAATACAAGATTTTACATCCTTTATTAGGTAACCTTGATGTCATACATCATCTTTGTTAAACATTGATGGGGATCTGTATATTTTCATATTCACCATTGAAAACTCTTGATATCTAGTTAATTGGCTTATGACAGCTAGTTGGCCACTTGACCAATATGCCGTTTACATATGAAATTGATGCACTTGCACATGACAAGTGCAGTAAAAAAGAATGGTATGATGATATGCATGGATGCATGAAAATGGTATTACCAAACACCAAAAACAAAAAGAAGCAAAGAAAATTGTATTAACAAATTGGGAATCAATTACAGAATTCAGTAAGAAGGTTGGTGATTATCCGAGCCAAAAGACACGTTTTACTTGAGTTTTGCTTTCTTTCTCTCTCTTTCATGAATCATGTTGCCAATAACATTACAGGTGCTGTAACGTGACGGTTTCAGCTAAAAGAATGGAATGGGACACACAATTTAGGTCTCTTCTATACACAACATGTTCTCTTGAGGAAAATGCTGGTCCCAATTCCCTCCCTTTCATTTCTTCAAACCCACATGCCACAGCCAGCCGTCCATCCACAACATAAAGGGCAAAAATGGGTCCCCATTCTTTTTTTTGGTTGCTTTTGTGTTGATTGATACTAAAAAAAACACACTTCTCTGTTCTCTCTCTCTCTCTCTCTCTCTCTCCTTTTTCCCCCTATTTTTAGCTCTCAAATTTGAGCATTTTGGGTTTTGCAAACTGCTCCCAAATTCCATGTTTTCTACTAGACCACATAACAGCTATGCCCTTTTTTTTATGGATGGTGGAGGGATCCACTCAAAAAAAACTTTTTAACCATTGCAAAATCTTGGGTTTTCCTTTGGCCTGGATCTCATTAACTTTCTTGTGTTCTCTTCTCATGCAAAGGGTTTCAAAATTTTACAAACTCGTGTACTTTGAATGATTCGTAAAATAGTTTTTAAGTGATTCTAAATGAACAACTTTTCATGTAATCTGTTTTCGTGCTCAATGAACAATTACTTGTTTTTAAACATCCAAATTCCCTCTCTCACACTCACTCTTTGTCTCTCTAACAATAATTGCAACTTATTGTACTTTTTTTTTTAACTTCCTAATTCATGGGATGACAGAGAGAGAATATGTTAGCTCCTCCTTTTCAATGTCATGGCATTGACTTGTATCACCATTGGTTTTACATTATTATTATACATAATAATGGTTACTAAATTTTAATGTACTTATCATAAGAGTTTTACTCAATAATACTAACAAAAGTTTTTCGCCAATTCAAGCCATGTCATGATAATAAATTAGGTTTCGCAATGTTCGATAATGAACAATGATGGTACTAAATGATAAAAGAAAATATAATATATTTGATCCGATTAAGAATCAAGTTATTAGGTTGAAGCTATTTGCTCTAAATTCAAAACCTCATCCTAAGAATTGGACAAAAATATTAAGTTCATTGAATCTACTTGGATAGAAAAAATATGTTTATTTAAAAACTCGATTTGATTGTAACTCTAATAATTTTGACTTAGTTTGGTCCAAATTATATAAAATATATAGTATACAAAATATAAATATATTATATTATAGTGTGAACCTCAAAAAAATATATTAAGATATTTACGTCTTAAAATTTAATAAAAAATTAAAAATTAAATAAAAAGATATTATTTTTAAATTTTTAAAAAATAAATATAAAAAACTTAAACAAAATTTAAGAATTAAATTATTAAATTGAACCGAACTTAATTATATTCGATAAATACGTATAATACAAACATTAAAAGATAATAGCCTTAAAATTGTACGGAATTATAAATAATGTCATTGTGAATGTGCCCTATTCGGATTTCAGTCCATCTAGTTTTTTCTCAATGGAAAAATAATAGAAAATTAGATTTATCTTCATAATTGTGGATCGACAAAAGTTTATGAATCCTTCCTTTTCTTTTTTTTTTTAATCAATCTTTCAATGCGGTTAAAAGATCATTTTCAAGATTAATAATAAAATAACCTATCCTTCCCTTTTTTTAATATTATTTTAATATTTAATTAAAATTTTCTTCTTGATCGACTTATGACATTTCACTTCTTATCATAATTTTATTTTTAATGTAGAACAAATTTTCTTTAAAAAAAATAGAAACTACCTTTTTTTCTCCCAAAGATTACCACTTGTTTGACTAAATGTTAATAATTAGCGAAATTAAAATGTAAAAAAAAAAAAAAAAAAGAAAAGAAAAGATGGTGACAGCAAAAATCATTGTCTAAAAGATGGATACACGTCATCCCCTCAATCTCTTACTTTTCCTTTCCCGCAGCTCAAAAGCTCTTCTTTTTAAACGCCTCTTTTTCATTCATTTCTTTGCTCTCTTACTCTTTCTCTTTCTCTCTCTCTCGCCAAAATCTGGGCATGATAGTCTAGCTATTATATGATTATTGTCGAACTTTAATTTCTTTTAGTAACAATAAAGGAAAAGAAATTTGAATCATGGTATTGCACGACTCCGCCATGTCAACGGGGAGTAACAGTGGCAGCTCATCATCATCGTCCTCCAAACCACGGCTGCCGCCTCAGCAGCAGGATATCGATGGGCTACTTCCTGGAGCTGGATACAAAGTCCGGTCATCCGAACTGCGAAAAGTAGCTCAGCAACTTGAACGACTCGAAACGGCCACGGTTAATTCCCTCGCAGATTCCTCTCAACTCTCTTCCGATGCTACCCATAGCTACTATAACCCTTCCGATATCACCTCCTGGGTCGACTCGCTGCTATCCGAGTTCGCTCAACCTCCTACTTGCCCATCCGAATTCATCATGGATCCTGTAACCAATAAGACGGCGATAAAAAATGCGTGGACCTCCAATGAACATCATATGCCGCAGGTGCACCAGAATATTTCTTACGAGCAACAAAGTTTGAATCATCAGTTGACGGTTGTAACAGCCATGGAAGAAGATTCCGGCATAATGCTGGTCCACATGTTGATGACGTGTGCGGAGTGCGTCCAACGTGGAGACCTCTCATTGGCTACTTCATTGATCGACGACATGCAAGGGTTACTGACACGTGTCAACACCGTTTGCGGTATCGGTAAAGTTGCTGGTCATTTTATCGACGCATTGAGCCGTCGTATTTTCCAAGGAATTGGCGGCGTCTTTATTAACGGTGGCTCCGGTTATGAGAACGAAATTTTGTATCATCATTTTTACGAAGCGTGTCCATACTTGAAATTCGCTCACTTCACGGCCAATCAGGCGATTCTCGAAGCTTTAGACGGTCACGATTGCGTCCACGTGGTGGATTTCAATTTGATGCACGGCTTACAATGGCCAGCTTTGATACAAGCCCTCGCTCTACGTCCCGGTGGACCTCCTGTACTTCGTTTGACAGGCATTGGACCGCCATCGCCAGATGGCCGTGATTCGCTTCGCGAAATCGGTTTCCGACTCGCCGAGTTGGCTCGGTCAGTCAACGTCCATTTCGCCTTCCGTGGAGTCGCAGCTTCCAGGCTCGAAGACTTTAAGCCGTGGATGCTTCAGGTGAATCCAAAAGAAGCTGTGGCTGTTAACTCAATCATGCAGCTTCACCGCTTACTCGGATCCGACTCGACTGGGAATTCTACTATCGAAACGTTTTTGAGTTGGATCCGGAGCTTAAACCCGAAAATTATGACTGTTGTTGAACAAGAAGCAAACCACAACCAACCCGGTTTTCTGGACCGGTTCACGGAAGCTCTTCATTATTATTCAACGATGTTCGATTCTTTAGAAGCTTGCACAGTTCAAACGGAAAAAGCTTTAGCCGAGATATACATTCAGAGGGAAATAACCAACGTGGTGAGCTGTGAAGGGTCGGCTAGAGTGGAAAGACACGAGCCATTAGCTAAGTGGAGGGCACGGTTGAGTGGAGCGGGGTTAAGGCCATTACATTTGGGGTCCAGCGCGTTTAAACAAGCTAGCATGTTATTGACTTTGTTCTCGGCGGAGGGGTATTCGGTCGAAGAAAATGAAGGGTGTTTGACTCTGGGATGGCATAGCCACCCTCTCATTGCAGCCTCGGCTTGGCATGCCTTGCCTGATGCAGCGGGTGATGTTCCCGGCGTGTGATAATCATCAGACATCCTCGTAGGAAGGCAAGACTGCAGAGTAATATTAATAACTAATAACTAAAGCCTTGAGGTAAATTTGGGGTAATTTGGTTATTTTTAGAAAGTCTTTTTTTTTTTTTAACAGCTTTCATCTGTGATATTTTCAATAAGATTTTACATGACAAGAAATCTGTTCCCAGACGTTTCATAGTATTTTAATTACTTATAAAATACTACGTGTATTGTGTGTGGACTGGATTTATGTTGTTGCCAAAGGCTGAAGCACACTGGTAGTGATATCGCACACTTTCTAAACTGGGGAATTTGTTCAGAGACCTTTTTCAGGTTTTGAGTGCTGCTTGTGACCAAACATGAATCCAAATCTCTCATCCAACCACCAGACTTTGTTTTTTCTCAAAGAGATGATGAGTGCTGCAGGCATTTGTGGCACTACATGGATAGGCCATTGAATCTGCCAAATCCTTCTGCAAAAAGAGTAACCATATACAGCAATAGCTACTTTTTTTTTTTTTTTGCCACTGTTATTTCAATGGGTGGGTGGCTTAAATAAGGATCACTGTATCAGGCTATCAGCCGACAGTTAACCAAACATAATACACTGCATCTTCCAAGCTAAACAAAGCTTTCTGTTCCTTCATTTTTAAATAAGGTAGTACTATTTGAAATCAACTGAGTGAAAGCTAGCGATGAGTTACGTTTGGTAGAAACAAGAGAGGGGCCAATAGGGTTGATTCTTCCTTCATTATTATTATTGTGTTTGAATTAGATATTTAAAGACCATGGGAGACAGAATGATGATGAATCATGAGAGAAGGAGGTGATGATCGATGAATGTGGGTTTTCTGAAACAAATCAAAATACAAGGCACGAAATTAATCCAACGGGGGACCCCTTACCTAAATAATGAGACACAGCAACATCCCCCAGACTCAGAGATGGCAAAGAGAGGAAGAACACTCACATGAGAGACCTGTGTGTTTCCCTGCAAACTGTATTGTCTCGTTCCCTTCACTTGCTAAATAGCTACAGTCATAGCTAAGAGATACTGCTTATGCTGAGCTACTAAGACCTACCTAAGTTAACATATCATGGTTTTGATCAGGGTTGTTACAAAACTGTTTTTGGATCGCCATTTCCAGCAGACCATTGATCAGAGAACATTGCCATGAAAAGAAATAATTGTGGTAGAAAAAAAAAACACTTTTACTGCTACTAAACGATTTGATGTTTCTTAAACAAAGACATCTATTAGTAGTACAAAAATGGAAATTGGTGATCCCAAAGAAGCGTGTCAGGCCGTGACTCTTTTTGCTGAGAGGACAGAACCTGGATCCGAGTGGAAATATAGGCTTTCACATGCTAATAGTTCGGATCTTCCCAAATCAAAGTGGGCCAAAAAGGGCCCACAAATGCTGGTTCCAGCATGTTCACGTGTCAATTTCTTCCCTCCACATATTTTCTTTCTCACTTTCCTCTCTCATATTTTCTCACTGCTTCAACACCTAAACTTGGTCAATTTCTTGAATTTTATATATACTACATACATAAAATGTGGTACTTTTTATTTAAATAAATCACTTACTATACTACATACATAAATAAAGAAGAAAAAAATAGTTTCTTGATTCAAATAATTATTTGACTAAGGTAGAAATATAAAGGTGAAAAAGACTTCCCAAATGGTGTGTTTCACGTTTTAAAAGATTAGCATTTTTAACATTTTACATAACTTTTCTCTTACCTTCTAACATTTTCCAATTTTTCTTTCATAGTGATAGTAATGGTAAAAGTCTTTTTTAAATATTAAACCATAAATTAAATATACATAAATTAAAATTTTTTCAAAAAATTTATTCATTAATAAATTATAATAATTTGATTTACTTCATTAATGAATTATCATTATTTGATTTATTGATAATAAATAAACTTTATATATTGATAATGTATCAAATATAAACTCACATTTATAAATATATATAGTTAAATTTTTCTTTCACATTTCTAAACTTGTTTTTTTTTAATGATTTTTTATAAAAAAAATTTGTATCATGAGGCTAAAATAAAGAATCGTAAGTATTAAAATTTAAAATTTGAATATATTATCTTTTAATAATAATTATATGAAACAGTTAAATTAAATTATAAATTCTCTTATAAATTCTACTTTATTTTATTCTGGATTGTGGTCTCAACTCTTATTTTCAAAAGTTTCTTTGATAACTATTAATGAAAATGGGTTGAACGGGAAAGGCCGAGAAGTCTAGATTCCAGCTTCTTATCATCGATCGGTGGAGGATGAAAAATCAACAATATTCCATCATACACCTACACGTGATTGCATAAGGCAAAGATGTTGAACTATTCACATATATTGAGAAATTAAGACAGCAAACTTTGTCGATTGAGACATGCAATGACAGTAGCTTGTAACAATCATTTTGACCATACAATAGGTGGCACCTCACCTTCCATCTCTTCAAATTGATAACTTTTTGAAGCCGTTAATTGGCTTACCATCTCTTTGCTTCAAAAGAACATGTGGGTAGTTGAATGCTTTGAAGATACATTCATATTTCCAAGTGACCAGGCAAGTTTTTTTTTTTTTTTTTCCAGCGTTTTGGGTCAGTGATAAGGATTTTTGCATTGGTTTCAGTTTTCGGGTTGAGAATCTGGGAGACGGTAGGGACACTGTGATGTTTGGTATACATTGTGATGTTCTTTTCAGCTCATATCAATTAGTATAAACTTGTTCAGCTATCGATATTTACGTTGAATCATAAGACAGCTGCTATTTGTTCAACAGTTGTATCAGAAATGAAATGTAATTGATTTTTCAGCTTGGAAACCCTGCTTGTAGGTACTGTGATCATCAGCAAAATGATTGCTAATTTAACTTATGCATTGCTCAGTGTAACATGAAGCTAATGGTTTATAGCTACTTGCCAGAGTAGAATTTTATAGACCTCAATTTTCCTTGAGGGACCCTTGGTTTACTTCATCATGGGCTCTGTCCGGCAGATTTTCTCCACTTGATTTGCTGGTCCATGATTTCATAGCTGATTTAGTCAGCTTGCATGTTTCCTCACAGCAGGTTTCCTGGTTTATTACCAAAGTTTTGCCTAATGATTGTTATCCTCCAATGGGAATGTTATATTGTATGGTAAACAGAGAAAGAACGATGGAAGGACACCAGTCACGTGCCCAAACTTGCGTAACTTTTTCTTGTGAGATAGCTTTCAGAAGGACAAAATTCTGACAGGAATTACCTCTTGTTAGCACATTGAAAAAGACATGCCTGCCTTTTGACGAGCAAAATAATTTATCCATCCATTTAGATAAAAGTCCTGGAAAATTTCTCATATATGCATATCTAAACTCTATTTTGTTATGTGCTAGTAATTGTTACGGTCAGTTAGAAAAGCTTGTAGATATTTTCTTTACTTTGTCAGCTTCTCCCTCCTGTTTACAGTAAACCATCACATGCTTCATCCTTTCTTTCAATGCTGGGAAAGGCCGGACAGATATCCATTGGTTGTGCCAGTGCATCGTGTTTTAGCATTTTCAGATGCCTTAGGTTAGCATTCCATATATTTCTCATGAAAACTTGTTCAAGCTAAAAAGTGACAGAACAACCATGCAAATGTGTTCAAGCTTTTTATACAAAAATAAGAGAAAAAATATGTTCAAGCGTGCTATGGGGTAATTTGGAAATTAATAGGCAGTAATTATCATGTAAGTGGTAGATTGAAGTTTCCAACAGTAATATAGATCGAATGACCCATTAATTCGAATCATGATAACCAGAAAGGCAATATATAGCATCAAACAAGACATAATTCTTAAGTGTAACAGAGGTTGTTTGTCAGAGACTGGATTTCATCAGCTGTGACATCCCAGAGAACATGATAATTAGCAGGTGGACTTGTCCCCTGTGAATTTCCAGTTTCAACATAAAAATGCTTGATATGCAGGGCATGTATGCCAAACTTTCCTCACATGTTATGCTAATATACGAGTTTCAAATTCAAAAACTCTGAATAACTTGGCTAAAAATGCAGCAATGCTGCACAATCCTAAATACCAGTAGGGTTCAGTAACATGCTTGTATCCATGTTTCCTGAGAAAATCTTGACTTATAATGTCAAAGGTAAGACTCTATCAAGGAAGAATGCCATTTTGAAAGCTTTTTCCACCATCATATCAAGGTAGAATTCAACCATGAGAATAAGAAAACAAATCAATGTCACGGTATATATATATATATCTATCTATCAATGTGATATCAAATCATGAGCCAGTAGAACTATAGAAATACTACTTCATGATGAGTAGGTGAAGCATTGAAATACACACAAATAATTATTATTTGCCAAATGATTTCTAAGAAGTTCCAGAATTAATGCCTTCCATATCATTCCATTTGAAGTTTCAAATTTTTGAATGAGCCAATGTTTCTGTTCCTAATCTTTCTCACTTCATTCTTCAAACCCACAATCTAACTATAAAATCATGATCAGAAAAGTAATCAACGAAGCCGAAACAGAGGATGGTCAAGCAACAAATTTAGAGTAAGAGAGACACACTGAAAGTATCAAGGGTCCAAGAACTTGAGCCTTCCATCAGAATCAACCCTATAAGGATTACATTATCATACATTGAAATTAATTATAAGGTGTAAATAATATATCAATATTTATAAATTATTTGAATTCGATTCGGATAAAATTTAAATTCGATTCGATTATTATTGAGTCGAGTTTGAACTTGAGTAACTCAACTTATGAAGAGAGTCAAATTTGATCATCCTAATGTTTGATTTGAATAGTTTACGAGTTTAATTGAATTTTAAATTTTAATATATTTTTATTATTTTAATTAAAAAATTATTATTTTACCCTTATATGTATATATCAATTTGAGTTTAAATTTAAACATATAATTGAATTTGAAATCAAGTATGAAAATATAACTCATTTTTATTAAATGAATAAAAAAAATCGAATAACTTAAATTTTATTTCGAATTTAGTTCAAGTTTAAAAATAAAAATTTTATATAATTTAAGTTAAATTTCAAATAATAAATTTTAAGACGAGCTCAAATTTTTTTTATATTGACTCTGCTTAATTACACTCTTAAATGTGTTAGTGTAACGAAAGAGGTTTATAATTTTTATGGAAACAAAAAATTAACTATGTTTAGAAATTTATTGAAAAATTTGTCGTAACATTATTGCATACAATATCAGTATAGTCAGTCAACTTTCCATTTTTTGTCTTTTATTTATATAAGTAATTAAAAATTATAAATAATAAACAATTTAACACAGAAAAAAGTCTTTTTTTTTTTTTAATTTCTTTAAGCCCTGAAAAGTCGAAGCTTTTAGTCTGGAGTAAAATTGGGGAAATGACGATCGACGACGAGAGTTCGGTGTACGTGGGAGGACTCCCTTACGACGCCACCGAAGCCTCCATCCGCCGTGTCTTCAACCTCTACGGAGCCGTCGTCGCCG
Organism: Durio zibethinus; assembly: GCF_002303985.1. The sequence continues at coordinate 14,766,953 of NW_019167882.1, read as the reverse complement.
TTAAGGTCTTCTTTCTTCCGTTCACTTTCATCTACACGCGTTTCCTCTTCATCGTTACTGTCTAACTTACTTTCATTTTTGCATTTAGGGTTTCTATTTTTTGATTCTCAATTATTTGAGCTTTTTTAAATTATGAAAATCTCTAGCAATTTTACAGTTTAAATTTTCTTTTGAAAATAACTCTAATTATTATTGTTTGGGAATTAATTGGGGAATACCGTATAAAATTTACCCATAATGGAATTGTTATCTATTATTTTACGTTGTTTCTAGAATTTTTTTTAATGTTTGTCCCTGTTTCTTTAAAGCAATTTTTTTCTTTGTTGTTGTTTGATCTGAGTTTTTTAGGGTTTAGCCCTTAGGGTAAAAATTGAAGCTTGTTGATGTATTTGCTTCGCAGATTGTTAATGATAAGTCAACTAGAGGAAAATGCTACGGCTTTGTTACTTTTACAAATCCTCGATCAGCTTATGATGCCATCGATGATATGAATGGCAGGGTATGTATTTCTTATTGGTTCCATGGAGCATTGTATGATTCAATTCTTTATTGTTTTGAAACTTGTAGAGATTTGACATTGTTGAAACTTGAAATTATAATCAGACTATTGGTGGTCGAGTTGTGAGAGTGAATGAAGTGACCACTAGAGGGGGCAGATCAAATTTCAGCCGAGATCGCTCTAGACGGAGTGAGAGGGATAGGGGCCGGGATAGAGAAAGAGATTATGATCGTGATAGAGAACGGTATCAGGATCGATATAGTGATAGGTCTGGAGAGCGTGACCAATCTCGGGACCATGATTCTGGATGGGAAAGAGGATACGAGCATCATGATCATGATAGGGCTGGGGAATACTCTTTGGATAAACATCATGACAGAAATGTGGAGGATAATGTGCAAAGAGAAAGCAGGGACCATATTCAAGATTGGGAGAGGGATGATGTGATGAATTTGGATCAAGATAGGGAGATTGCTGGAACCAATGGTTATCATAGAAGTGTTGATGAGGATAAGGAGCAACAACTGAAGAGATGGAATGAGTAGGAACCTCCGCCCCTTTTTTCGTTTCTTTTTTTTCTTTTTTAAGAATTCTTTGCATGGGAGGCTGCTAAAGGTTGGTTAATTAATACTTACTGTTTTTCTTCACAATATATGTTGCGTAATGGAGTTTTTCAGTGTCTTGATATTGATTCCATTGTGCTTCCTTTGCATGAACGGCTGCAATATATTTTTTATGTCAATGGCTTTCAGTCTAAGGTCTACCTGTTCTGCATATTGGTTCTATTAATTCTTCATCTCATCTTGACCTTGTTCTTGTATGAGCTGAGTTGCATTACTTTCTTCAGATGAATCGCTTCAGTTTTAGCGGTGACTCTAGTTTTATTTCTCTCTATCTATATATATATTTTAAAAAGTCTTACGATTTTCGGTTTTGCAGCTCTATGAGCCATGATCAACATGGCAGAGGGCTTTCATCAGATTCAAGTGATGATTACAATCAAGTAATCTCAACTTTGTATTGATGCATACTTTTATAATCTCAATTTCCTTTTGTTAATTATGCTTTGTTCCCAGATGAAAAAAGAACTGGAAAAATCGATTCAAAGCCGAGAAGAACTTAAAACAGAGGTTTGCTACATCTTTAGAATTTCTTATTGATTTTCTAAGACATCTGGTGTCAATAGATGGCTATTATAGCATTTAGGTGCTGTCTAATGCATTTCTTAAATGTGCATACACACACTGGTACTTGCACTACCATGGCAATCAGTAGAGAGAACATCACTTTCCTAGTTCTGTTTCAAGAGTCCTGATGCCTTCTTTTGTCAGGGTATCTTTTACACCCTCCCCCCCCCCCCCAAAAAAAAAAAAAAAAAAAAAACACAGTCACACACACACTGATATATACACAAACAACACACGCATATTTCATTTCCATGATTAACAAGTAATATTTTCTGCCTTATCAGATTTCACTGATGAAAGGAAGGTTAGAAGAGAGACAACAAATTGTTTTGGATTTACAGAAAAAATCCAAGGTATCTTAATGATATTACCCCTGGTTTCAGTTTATTTGGCCTGGTTCATTTTGTAACTAAGAATTTGATAAATGCATACAGACCCTGGAGGATGCATTGGTTGGTGCAAAGAAGCTCTCTTCACGCCGCAAAATGCAGTTAACCAAGGTAATCCTCTGAGATATTCTGCTGCAATATGGTTGGAGTAAATTTTAAGCTTTTCTTTAGGTAACAAAATTTTAACTTTAAATGAATGACCTGCAGCTGCATAAATGTTTCCTGCAAGTGAAGGAATATAGGGAAAAACTTAAAAGCTGCGAACAAGAACTTCAGGTTAGCCTCATCACTCTGTTGATCATGATTTACATGCACTTGTTATTTCTTATTTGTTCTGTTGCCTGGTTTAAAACATGCTATGGAGCCAAACATGTGTATTTGAATGATTATGGCATTATTGTTAAGAGCATAATTCCATATTATTGTTTGTCGTTTGTATCAATATTTTGGTTGGTGAATTTTACTGCATTGCTAAGATAAATATTGCACACATGCCCTCTATGCTCGGACTTGCATACAGTTAATGCTTTCACCCTTGTATTATGTGGAGCTTTCTCAGCTGAAACTGATCTTAGTTCTGTATTTTGGGTATTGAACCAAGGTAGCTAATAGTTTATTTGAAGTGGTGAGGTTCCATATGGTGATTAGCAGGATTAAGGTCTCATTATCGGGGGGCATTGGATAAAAGCTTTATTTTTTATTTTTGGTATAAAGAGGATCAGAGGATAGGGAAAAGGGTTGCAGGATGACTGCATGAATCATTCATGAAAGAAACAGTGGCACTCATTATACTAACTCTAAACTTTACCTTGCAGTCACTTGTTGATTCAGTAATGCAAGAAAGTGAAAATGACGTGGCTGTACAGGGTGGAAGTCTGGCGAATGGCGTGGCATGATTTTGTGTTGAACTTGAAGTTGAGTAATCATCTGATGTGTCATTCGTTTAAAGATGCCACGCACCCCTTTACCTTTTGATTGGATTACTTGCAACTTTATGTAAAGAGAGCATGAGGAGATTGAAGTACTATTAATATAGCACCTCGATCCAGACGTATATACTGATATTTAGAATGTTATGAGGCCACACTGTTCTTTATTAATCACTACTATCATATCATCTGCTGGAACAGCGAATTCTTCTTTGAACAGATGATTTGTTAAGACCGGGATTTATTAGTATTTTATTATTGACCTTTGGACTTTGGGCCTGTTGCCCAACCCATAAGACGAGTGCTTTTCGGGCAGATCTATGCCCAGCCCAGGGTGTTTTTATCGGACCCATGTCTTTTTCCAAGATGCAGAGAATTAATGTATAGCTTTTGCCCAGGGTATTTCATGAATGAAGTTTAATAAACGTATTAATCCATAATAATATAGCTTAATGTATATGATCTATATTAATCCATCTATAAGACAACTTTTATTTTTGTAATTTTTGTTATTATTAATTTTTTTTCAAAGTTATTTTAGAATTAACTAAGGAACCTAGTACCAAGGAATTAAACAAAAATTCTAGTTAAACAGAAAGGTTGAAGAAAGTTGAAGTTGAATGTCATAAGTGCTTTAACCCCAATCAGTTGAAATGTGTTATCGTGAAAAGGCACTGTTCAGATTAAACAAGAAAAAGGCAATGATCAGAAAAAGCTGCTGATTATATATGTATATTCAAGAAAGTTTATTTTTAGGGACTGGGTACTTCTGCCCAAGGTGTCAAAGGAATTTAACACTCACTTTCGGTGCCCCTTTTTTCTTAAATCAAAATTTGTGTTCCTTAATCTCAGGAATAAATCTTAATTATATGCTGCTAACTCACTCATTCAACAAAATATATTTTTTACGAAGGAGATCCTGCTGTATGATAAAGGAAATACACTAGATCAGATTTGAATTTTAAATCGATAAAATATTATTTTTTTAAAAATTATTATATTAATTAATTGAATTAAATTTTGAGTTAAATGTTTAAACTTTCAGTCAATGGAAATATATATTTGTATTTATCCATATAATCCTAGTTTATCACATTATTAGTTTTTTATCTGTAAAAATTATAATATATCCTCCGGCTATCGGTAGCCTGGAAGAAAATATTTATGCTGGCACGAGACATTGAGAGAACTTGCCTAATCCATTTTAGCCTTAAAAAGATAAGGACAAATCTATCCACAGATGGAAAAAGCGAAAAATCACATAACACGCCAAAAACAAATAATCCAACGTTCGACGGTTTGTCAAGTAGACATTTAAGCACAGAAGGAAAACAACTGAGTACGAAACAAACACTCACTTTTCTTTTATGCCCTTTTTACCCTCTCTTCACATTTAACATAAAAAATTTTATCTATATATTTTTTTCAAAATAATAGCATATGATCGATTATGTAGAAAATTACATGGAATACCTAAACCCTAACCCTAAAACTCTCTTATAAATCTCTTAGAATTTGAGAGTGATCTCACTTCCATTGCTTTCTTCACCTTCTTCTCTCATTGCAGCTAACCCTTTTCTCTGATCTCCTCCGCTACCGTTTTCGGCGCTCTCACCTTTCCAGCTGCTGTTCTCTGACTTGCCATCATCGATACTCTCGGAGCGGTCTCGGGCTCCCCTGAGGTCGGATTCCGGTAAGCTGTGTGCCTGTGAGGTTGCCTTGTACATATGGAGTTGGTGGTGGAGGGTGTGGTGGTGCAGCTGGGGTGGAGTTGGAGCTGGGTTTGCAGCCACGGTGTAGAATTCTTGGGGCACAGGTGACGCACAAAAGTGAGGTGGTGGTGCATGGGGAGCTACTGGGTGGTGAGCGCCATACAGAGTAGGGGCCCCACTGTGGGCGGCTGCTGCGGCAGTGGCATACTCTGGTGGGACCCAGATGCCACCTAGGACTACAAGCTGGGGTGTTGGGGCTCCTGCTGCGTGAGGACTGGGGCTTGGTCTCCTTGTATGCAGCCTATATTTCTGCCGAAAAGGGTAAAAAAATCATTTTTTTAACTTGTCAGGTTTAGTACAAAAGCTCTTTCTTACATGCCTCGGTGGAGAGAGAGTTACCTGCAAATGGCTTTTCACTTCATCATTGGTCAAACCTTCAACCTTCATCAGCTCCCTGATCTGTTTTGGAGTAGCAACTGTAAGCATCATCAAAATATTATCAGATCAGAATCAATGATTTTGATAATGATAGCTTGACTTTCATACTGAATTCAGTTACATAATTTTACCAATGATCAAATCAAATCAAACAAGACAACAAAAAAATAGAAAAATTTGTTGAACCTTGAGAACCACCAAGCATCTGGAGGGCATTGACAAATCTCCTATGCAAGTCAGGTGACCAGCAGCGCCTAGCCTTCCTGTGAGGTTGAGTAGTGTTTGTACTAGTGTTGGTATTTGTTGTCTGCCCATCAGCTGTGTTACTGGTTCCTTTGCCTTGCTCAGTCAAAACTCCACCGTTACCAGCGTTGCCAGAGTTCTCCCTCCGTTGACAAGATATCCTATTTTCAGTCTCTGAGCATTTCTTATCTTCCATATCTTTATTGACAGAAGCAAGAGCTAGATCAGGGAGAGCTTGTAAAGTCGAACGAGGGCATGAGTTTCGGTCTTTGGAGAATGGAAGGAAAGCTCCTCCATTTCTCTGCTTGGTATCTAAGGCCAACTTGGGACAAACATTGAAACCGATACCAGTTTCTTTAGGGGATGTAATTGAGGATTGCGATTTGGTTTCATTTCCTGTTTGGCTCCATAGTTGTGCAGTTGTCATCCAATTTGCTTTGTCAGATATGTTTTGTGGTTTCTCTGAGTTCTCCGAGCTTGAGTTTTTGAGGGGTATGAATTCTTCAAGAACTGGTCTTGATCCTTGATTTGCTCGGTATGCCTGTAGTTGCTGTCTTGAAGCCTCCAAAGCTGAAGAAAAGAAAAGGAAAACATTTGTTAATAAATGCTTTAGTTCTTAGGAAAATGTATCCATGTATCGGCCCCTTTGAATTCAAAGAGATTGGGCAATCAAATAATTAAAGATATACAAAACAAATAGAAGAAAGCTAACTCTAACTTCCATAAATCAAAAATAGTAGTGAAAGAAAAACATCAGCCCAAAGAACATGAAAACAACATTAAGGGTCAAAAGTAAAACCAATCCTGGCATGTAGTAGATCCTAAATATATGCTAAACCTTTTCTATTCATCAAAGATGAATCCCAAAAAAGGAAAACAAATGATGATATACGTACCATTGGTAAGAAGTTGCATGCAAAGGGGAAGCTCGCGCTTGAAAGCATCGATCTTAAGGCGCTCTTCCTCGAGACGAGAAAGGAAATCTTCAAGCTTCTGGGTTTGATCAATCTTCTGATCTCCAAAAGATTTCAATAGCATAGAATAACTGTGTGGTTTGCAGTCTAGGATTAGTTCAGAAGGTGATGCCATATGTTTTGTTTTCTTTCTTTTTCCTTTTGGGTGTACAAAACAGCAAGAAACTTACAACCCCTTCTCAGCAAAAGTTGTTGTTTGGAACAATATTGGTCATGCTATAATAGCAACAAAGAAACAAACAAACGAGAGAGTGTGGTGAGCTTTGCTTTCTAGGTTTGAGTTCGGAGAGAGAAGGAGAGAAAGAAAGGGAAGGTGTGTTGTTTGTGAGCACAAGGAGGATTCCAAGGGGAGGATCGTATTTTAGGGGTGAGTTCGAGGGTTAGGGGGAGGAATAAAGTAAGGGTTTTAGAGAGAGGGAGGAAAAGAAAAAGCTGGGTATAAAGCAGACGAGGGGATGGTAACTTCTTCCAAATAACAAAGGAAGAAAAAGCTACAAAAATGAGAGAGAGAGAGAGAGAAGGGAAGGGAATCAACAAGGGTCTGAAAGCAGAGGGGTCATGTGCTTAGTCTGTGTACGAAATTCAAAATCACCAATACAAAAGATGATTCTTCTTATTACTGTTTGTACCTTTTTTTTTCGATCTTTTTGTTACTTTTGATTGTCAGGAAGGAAGCTATTAACCCTTTGATTCTTCTCCAACTTGATAAAAAAAAACCACTTCATTTAACGGTCTGGGATGTTTAAAAGCATCAAGTTGGTTTAAAATTAATCAATTTTAACCATTTCTATTCTTTTTATTGCTAAATTATTATATAACCCACAATTTTGTTTTACTTTAATACTATTAATGAATCTTTGCATGGCCTAGAGTCTACGTGGAGGGCATCAAAATGGGTTAGAACCATGTCCATTGGGACCCAAAATGAAGCAAAAACGATGGCAACAGCTACATAGAATTAAAAGTCAAAAGAATTTTTGGTTGGATAATGCTAATGCTATATGGTACTAACCATCCCCACAAAATATAGATATATATACACATAGCTGTCTTTTTTTTTTTTTATAAAAAATTGATTTGAGAAACAATCACTTATGTGTATATATTTGTGGTTTTTTTTTATATACACAACTTTTCTATTAGGAATTTAGGAACCAATAAATTTTTAAATTTGTTTAGCTTTAACTAAAGTTGTAAAAGAGTTGATCTCGAACTAGTTTAATCCTGTTTACCATCATTCATTTATTTTTAAAATTGTTCAAGATTGATTTGTATTCATTAAAATTTTTAGATATGATATTTAAATTCGTGTTCGTATTCATTTAAATTAAATATTTTTGTTTGTATATATTAAATTGAAAACATATAATCAAACATATTTTTAACAATTAAAAACAATAATCAAACAAAACATCGATCGCGATGTTGGATACGTGAACGCAAGAAAATACTTAAGGGCATTGTGACCTAAGAATTCTATCTTCCTTATCTGTAACATGTATGAAAAAAATACAATGATTCTACCATGATTAATTAACTGAAAAAGGTTGCAAAGAAGCATATACCATCAACAACTAAAAAAAAAACATTTTAGTAATGTTTACCCATATTGGAGAGAGAGAAAGGACATATTCATAAGGAGTTTAGTATCAATCCTCCAATGCAACTTTCTTTATGGTTTCAAAAGTTGCATAATTACCCTAAAATTGATTGCAATTCAGAGAGAGAGAGTGATGGAATATCTAATCTAAATAAGAAACATTAATCACAAAAGAATATAATATTTTGCTCCAAGGAAGGAATATCTTAGTTCCAATTCTACGACTCTAAATCAAGGGAGCACAACCCACAAAGGCTTAAAGGCCAAAATCCCATCCCAAAAGAATGATAAAGGAGCCTAAGAGACTGGAATCTTCTTCTGCTACTGACTTTAATGAAGTGGGTAGGAAGGTAACAAGATTCTCTCCACAATTACAACATTTCTTTGTGACCTTAATTACTGGTTTGGATCCGGATCTGGGTCGAAACATGGGACTATCCAATGACTTCTTCTAGATAAAATATTATCATGGCCAGCCGATTGATATGTTATTAGGTGAAGTAATTCCTAAGCTGCAGGTGAATATATATTTTCTTTTACTTTGTTGATGTATTGATAATATATATTCCTTAACATGCATGCATAAGATGATGACTAACCCACAACAATCTGAAAATAAGTGGAGAATTCCAAGTCTTTTTTGGTTTGAACTTGGATAAGTTTTTCTTATTCCTTGATCCATGCCTAATGGAGAACAAACCTGGTTCCTTTCTCTACTTTTCTTGGCAGCACTCATTTTATAACAGAGTAAAGTAATTACGCCAGAAATAAAAATATAAAGAAATCTGTATATTGATTATTGATTAGGCAACAACTTTTGTTAATACATTACATTTACATTATATATAATTTCTTCAACACAGCTTATAAATGTGGTAATTATTAATGTGTGCATGGGGGGGGGAGGGGGGGGGGGAAGAGATACTGATGAGCATCTCCTGCGTGCATGGCATGGATTGATGTGAGAGGCTGGCTGAGTATGATAAATGGAAGCGGGGCGTAAAAACAGGTAATTAGGATATTCGACCCGACCCAGAAGGAGCAGCCAAGTGAAAGATAAGATGATAAGAAAACAGTAGGCATAAGAAATGCCTTTTCCATGAAAGTAAAAGGCAAAGGCAAAGTTGTTTCTGTAAGAGACTGCATCAAATTCCCTTACCCTTATTCTCTCTCTCTCTCTCAGCAGCAAGCAAAAGAGAAAGAAAGAAGTGGCAGTAATAATGATGGTTGGGTTGGGTTGATCTCTTTTCAAAACTAAAACCAGACTCTTCTCGTACAAGACTCCAACTCTTGCCTTTTCTCTGCAGATTCTCTCCCCATTTCTCTCTGTTTTTATATCAGGAAAAAGAAAAGAAAAGAAAAGAAAGCAACGGAACGGAAAGCAAGGCAAGGGAAAGAAAAGGAGATTCTCCTCGTGACACGTGTCACTGATATTCCCCCATATCGTCCTTCTGAATATCCCTTTTGTCTGGTGCAGTTATATCGCTCAGCCGCCAAATATTCCTCCCCTCCCTTTCTTTTTCCTTTTTTTTCTTTTACCCCATTTTCTTTCTAAAATATATTAAAATACCCAGCAATTCTATATAAATTATAAAAAAATTGAATGTTAATAATATTTTTTTAACTAAAAATTTTCAATTAATTATTTGTTTTTGTGTTCATCGATTGGCTCAAAAAGCTTATTTTAATAAAATAAATTGATCATATATAAATTTTCCTGTCGGCCAAAAAAATTAAGCACAATGACAGACGTAACAATTTTTTTTTTTTTTCATCTACCAACTTGTAATAATTAAATATAAACAAAAATGTCAATACTATAGCTCATGTTGTTCATGTTTTACAATTTTTTTTATAAAAAAATTATAATTTGAGAATAAAAAAATTACAACTGTTTAAATTTAAATATAAAATTTAATAAATATTATCTTTTAAAAATAATTACATATACCAACCAAATTAAGTTTCGTATTTGTAAATGGTTTACATTCTAATTTCTAAGAAAGCAAAAGGAAGTTATAATGTTGCAAAAATATTGATTTTGGACTGATGATGGTCTAGCTAGCTAGAACTAAATTCTAAAAGCTCAGAGTTAGCTTACTCTGAATGTCTTTTTTTTTTTCCCCTTTTGGTAAGTTATTGTATTATATATTTAAATAATAAAAACAGGTAAATCTATGCTTTTGTGTTAGATGAACATGCATTGGTTGTATGGTTGGAGGTTCACATGGCCTGGTTTTGTACTTTGTTGATTTGAGCAAAAGCATATATATCAGCAAACAGCCTATCCTCTACTTTTTAGTAAGCCTACCTTAACCCCCTTTTTACTATACAAAGCTTTCATAAGGAGTAATTAGGACCACTTTTTTTTTTTTTTTCAATTCAAAGGCAAAATTTCCAATAATGTTATGCCAATTGGATATTTGGAAAAAGTAGGATCCAAAGATTATAATTATTATTATAAAAATAAATAAAAGGGTTTTGAACTTAATTCAGAGAGACATAGGGCTGCATTGCCCCCTTTTTTTAATATATTTACATCAAATAATTTTAAGTTTATGTTCATATTTTGATCTTCAAATTATAATATTCTTATAACATCTTCTTAAAGTTAAAAAAAAAAAAGAAGATGAAATGAAAATTTTTCTTCTAATAATTTTTTTAAATAAAAGCCTCTCATTTCTCCTTATGACCTCTCAAACTTATGATAAAATATAAATTAAAAATTCTTCTTATCTAAAGTTAGTTGACATAAGGTATTCAACAACTTAATGCAAATAAATTTTAGGCTTCATTTTATTGGTAATTTGTTTTTAACTTTTATTATTATTTTTTATTGATCATGTTTGATACACAAGATTATGATATAATAGAATAAAATAATATTATGAATAGGATCAAATTACATAATAGCATCTTATCTTATATTTGATATGTTAAAGGATTAAGATAAGATAATTTATTTGTTGGTCAAAATTTTTTTTTTTTAATTTATACAATTTAAATTATTAATATAATTTTTAAAGGTATAATAAGACATGTAAATTTAATCTCATGGACTAAAAATAATTCTCTCTATTTTAGTAAACCTGACGATTCATATATTCATATCATGTAAAATTTTAAATTTCATATATTTATATCGTATTTTATACGAAAATTACGTGTTATAATTTGTGTAGATACAAAAGCATAAAATATATTTTTTGATTTTATTAAACCTAAATATAATTATTGCTAAAATTTTAAATCATGTCACTTTCATGTCCTATATTCGTATCATATTTGTGTTGTATTATCGTATCGTGTTTTAAATTATCAAGTTTACATTTTGAGAGATTAAATCATCCTATATCAAAAAGATGATAATCCTCCTTATAATCCTATTTTTAATTAGATACAAATCAAACATAATTTTAAAATAATTATCATACTATTTTATCTATCATCATATGTACCAAACATGACATATGTTTAGTTCTTTTTTATTTTTATTTTTTACTTTACTTTTTTTTTTGAAAAAAGCAAAAACCAAATAATAAAAGTACCAATAAAATGGAGTCAAAATAGTTAAAATTAAGTAATTAATCTCATCAAACAAATAAAAATCAGAAAATTGAATGAAAAAATAAATGCAACATTATATATATACTGTGCTTTGAGAGGGATATTTAGATACTTGAAATGATATATGACGAAAGTTTTTCAAACGAAGATAAGAAATTTGAGATTCTATTCTTTTGAATCCAATTATATTATACATACCCCCAAAACTTCAATTCATTACCAATAAAAGCATGCAAAGTTCCAATATTCAACTTGCTTGGTTCATGAAGAAGGAAGAGATAATTGAAGAATGAGAAAGGAACAACATCGACATTTTATGTATTTACATGCATGAAATATGAAATATTCTTAAACTTTGAGGAAAGATAATGATGTTTACATTTACGGGTTATAAAGTTTTTTTTTTTTCGAGAGAGAGAATCATCAAAATCGTAATTGATGATGAGAAATTGATTGTTCTACTAAATTCCTAAATTCATTTAGGATTAGATTAGTTGTTATTTGCTTTAGCATCAGAAACTTGGTTACTGATTGATATATAAGTGCTAGCTGTAGATATTTGCATTATTTGGATGCTTCATGCTTATCTTAAAGTACAAGTTTGTGCTTTTCTTAGTTTTATTTTTTTTTATTTATTTGAGATTATCATAATCTAAATCATGATTATTGAAATTAAGAGTTCAATATTTTACTACCGACAGATCACACGAACATTGACTGCTTTTCTTAGTTTTGTTTGATTGAACAATTACTTCATATATTGATGAGTCATGAAAGGTGTAAAACTTGAAAAGGGTATTTAAGAAAAAAGGATGAGAAAAAGTCTAATTGCATAATTATACTATTTTATTTTTCAACACGATATGCATAAATTCATAAAAAAAAAATTATATATATAAAACATATACGCACACAATCTAAGTGATAGAAATTATAATTGCAAAATTAACTCCATAAATTCACATGGGATAGTAGTTTATGGAATTTATGATGATGCATCTCTTCTTATGTTGAAGTGATTACATCCGTTAATGACATAATTAAGGGCATAAACTTTATTATTATACGTCGAATTAATCAAGGTTTAATATTTCCTTTTTTTTTTTTCATAGAATCATCACTCCTTTTCAAAAACTATATATAGAAGAGTAGTTTGACCATAAAGAATAATAGATTACATAGCATCTGAAGCAAGAGAGTGGAGAATGGAATTAGAATATCTTTGGTCGGCCTCTTACAAAAAAAACAAAGGCTGGAATTAGAGTGCCATTGAAGACAAGAATTTTGGTTAAAATTTTTTGGACCTGTTGTTGTCATAGAAGTCAACAGAAAGTACATTTTCAATTATAAAACAAAAATTCCATACCTAAATGTGTCATGTCACCTCGTAGTTGAATGTCCTGTATTCATACCAAAATTATTTAATCTTACATGATCCAATAAAATTAAGTAAATTAATTAAGCTCTCCTTCTCCTATAGGCTACACCTTTATTATTGTTTTCTTGATTTTCTTTTTCCTACCAAACCTAAGTTTAGATAATGTTACATTGATGCTAATAAGATTTTGGTTTAATGATAACGAAAGATTTTTGAAATTTTAAAGTCTCGGATTTATGTTTTATTATGTGTGGGTTTAGTTTAATTTTATATTAGATTTGTTTAATCATGTGCTGGTTCATTGGTTGATTCAATTTATAATTTGCTATTTTATACTGGTTGACCGCTTTCTTGTGTAATTTTCAGGTTTAAAGGCTAACTAGTTTTTCATGTTAAACAAGAAAAAGAATGACATGGCCTGTGGACTGGTCTACTTACTGGGAAAAAAAGGGAGAACGCATTGGCATTTGGCAACAGGAAATTGGGCCTATCTGGTGATCAAGAGATCAGGTCAAAGGCCCAAATCAAAGAGTAGGCTGATTAATATTAGTCTACTTGGTAAAAGTTTAAGCCTTTTGGACAGGCCTCATTCTGCTCTAAAAATCGAAAAGGGTGGATTTCGTCCATGGTCCGCACGTTTCGTTTTTTGTTTGGAACTCCTCCATCGTCCAACCCTTTACTTTTCTAATTTTATTCAGTAAAAAACTTTTAATCTCGTTTAGAAAAATTTTTTTTCTCTTACACTCAAGTAAGGACATGCATGTGTTGCCATGAGTCAGGGAATATTCCAAGAGAAAGTGACAAGATATCACATCCTTCTTCAGGCAAGTCTTTCATAGCTAGATTCTCTGTGATATTGTCTAATTATTCATTAACCACATTTTTATAAATTGGTGCTTTGTTTAGAACAGAGAATTGAAAAAATTAGTAGTAGATTTCCCTGTCATGAAGAGCCAGAATTTGGTTCTTTGGCTGCGGACACTGCTGTACATTTTAATGTTACTTGGCTCCACTTCTTATTTGAAGACATCTGGGATGACCCTTCAGTAGTTTACAAATATAATAGATTTCCTGAAATTGAAAAGCATTGCAGTCCTTGTTTAACCTTAGCTACTGAGCTGAAACGTGATGATAGTAGAAGCTATAGGCTCAAGGAAGAACTGTCTTTTTTTTTGGGGATTGGGAACAGGTTAATGGTGGAGCATCTTTGATGCCATTCGATGACAGTGACATTCCAAAGGACAGTTTCTTTCCATACCCCTCCTTAAAATTGGTTTCTTTTGAGATGAAGAATGTCAATACCGTCCATCAGTCTAAAAGTTCAGTCAGTCTTGGTGAAATTATGACTATAGGTATATCTAGGAACGGTTCAATTCATCCTGGATGGTACTCAGTTCTATATGATCCTGTTCTGTCAATTGTCTTTGAAGGGTTTTATATAGATACAGAAGAGGATGAAGGGGAACGGTTATTGTTCTTATTAGGAAACTCAACTCTTCCTTCCTCGAACAGGCTTGATAATTCCTTAGAGCCAACACATATGGTCTTATTAATAATGACCTTCCCCATGTTATGCAAGATGGACAAATGTTACCTGTTCTTCGCTATCCAAAAATATTTAATTGGTCTAAAAGAGCAATTAGGGGAGAAACAAGACAAAGCTTAACATACGTTGATGAAGATTCTATATCTGCTTTACTGGGTCCATACTAGGAAGTATCAATTTCATCCATACTCGTTGACCAAGATGAAATGATCGAGGATGGTGTCAAGGTATTTAATGGGTCTGGGTTCTGTCGATTATTAAGCTATGTTTCTGGAAGAAAATTCAATGTTATGCCAAAGTATAATTTCATAGTCAAATGTAATCGCCACAGCAAATTGGATCCCATCCTGTTGGAAAAGGAGTTTGCAGCTGTTGGTTTGAATTATAAAAATGCTCATCTCATCTTGCAGCATGTTAAATGCGTACCTGATACCACTTGTAGTAGTAATCACTGTGGTTCTGCAAAAGTTTTTGTAGCGTTGAGAGCAATTCATGCAGGAATGTTACGGCGAGAAGCAGCATCAATGAGTGATCTTTCAGGTTTGACTATAACCGCCGAGGGTATGTGGATTGTGGACTTCCTTAAGCAGACAACTCTGCATGGTGGGTTGCCTAGGAGAGATCAGCTCAGGGTTAGACGGATGCAATTCTCAAATATCATTGTACTTCCCTCTCACATTATCCATCAAGCAAAGGAGCATAATCATTCGGAGCATATCTAGCTTTGACAAGGAACATGACTCTTACTGTCCTTCACCTAATGACTCTTTGATGCGTCCAGAGACGAAGATGCGCACTACCTATGGCACCTATTATCTATCTTACAATTACTCAATATTATTTAAACGAAAAAGAATTAATTTTTTATATGCGTTTGCCGGGAGTCGAACCCGGATCTATTGCTTGGAAGGCAATTATCCTAACCGTTGGACTACAAACGCCGGATACAAGAACCTTCTCACTTCTAATAATTAAAAAAACTTGGAAGTTTCTTTACATGCATTTTGTTTAAAACAATCTCGTGAATTAATAAATCCTATAATCTAAATAAGATCTTCTCAAACCTAAAAAGTCATTCCCTTAAGGCTATAAACGTTTTATAAGAATAAGATAAGTTTATATTTGATACACGTATTATATATTGTTGGTAAATTATATAATAATATTTAATAAAAAATAAATACATTAAATCTTAAAACATATTTAAATTTTTTTTAATGATATATTATTGTATAATTCAATAATAATATATAGCATACATATTAAAATTAAAAATGATCTTGTTGCTATCCCATAACTTTTATTTTACCTTTGACTTCACCTTTAAATTTTAGTTGTACTATTTTTTAAATCTCCTATTAGTAAAATTTTGCACACTATTAGTTTACCAAAATAGCCTTTATATAATACATATGTATTATAACAAAACCTTAAAATGTTTCAATGTGGGACTGGAGTGCCAAAAAAAATTAAATTTCAACATAAAAATATACAGTTTATTGCTTAATTTATTGATCTCATTTGCATTAATAACTATTCTAAATTAATGATGTCTCACATAGTTGGTTTTAATTAAATTTAGTTTAAATCGACAAAAAAAATTAATAATATAAGGGTTTAATTGTCTCAAATAAATGAGTAAAAATTAAAATGACACATTTTGCATTCGAGAACCAAATTTATCATTATGGCTTAATTGCATAATCAGGAAAAAAAAAAGGGAGAATTATCAATTTGATACTCAGATTACAAGTGTACAAAGGCAAATAAGGCAAGGTAAATGTTTTTCCAAAGAAAAGCCAATGCAAAGGATCCAGGCTCCAATTTCAGAGTCCAACAGCATCCGGAACTTAATGCATAAACAGCATGGAATCCATGTTTTAATTAAATGCAGATACTCTACCATTGAAACAAAGAAACTCAAAATCTCATCTCAGATTTTCTTTCAATGCTTTTTTTTTTTTTTCTCTTTTCACACTGCTTAGAAAGTTAATATATCTTTACAGGTGTAGAAAAAAAACAAAAACCAACGTCTAAAGTTGAGAGAGAGGACTTTGAGTTGGTGTTTTTTTTCTAGTGTTTTTGTGTGTGTGTGAGAGAGAGATGTCAATGGAATTTGGACATTACAGGACAGTTTCAAACGTGCCAAGCAGGAGAAGAAAGCAAGAAGAAGATGATGAAGAAGCTCTGAAATGGGCTGCTCTTGAGCGACTTCCTACGAACGAACGTGCACGGAAAGGTGTTTTGCATGGGATTTTAGGTGACTTGAAAGAGATTGATCTTCGTAACCTTGGGCTTCAAGAAAGAAAAGAATTGTTGAACAGGTTCATCAAGAATCCTGATGACAATGAAGAGTACTTGAAGAAGCTCAAAGAAAGAATTGACAGGTGATAAAATCATGATGCACTCTTTCCTTCCTTATGGCTCAAACATCCTGTTTCAGTGTTAACTCACTGTGAAAAAAAAAAAAAAAAAAAAAAAAAAAAACTCAACTAAACACTTTTTTTTCCTTTCTTTCCTTTGTTTCCCAGTACTGTTATTTGCATCCATGTTGGTCTCACTGTCACTGCTTTTACCTTCACAATAATTAGCATTTAATTTGATAAATCAGAGTTTCTTTGAATCTGCCAACAATTGAAGTTCGATTCGAGAACATAAATGTGAAAGGAGAAGCCTATGTTGGTAGCAGAGCTTTACCAACAATCTTCAACTCTATTTTCAATAACATAGAGGTATGTCTATATCTACTTTTGTTGCTTTCTCTTGAGATTATTTTTTATGGATTTTACATGTTCATGGTTTACTTTAAATCTTATAGAGCACAGGCCATTACCTTCATTTACTCTCAAGTCAAAAGAAAAAATTCTCAATTTTACGAGATGTTAGTGGAATTATCAAGCCAGGCAGGTAATGATACAAGTGAAGAAAGATTTTTTTTCTCCAATTGAATCTCTATTTGTAACTTCATTAAAGTTAATACCAGAAAATTTTTTCAGATTGACTCTGCTTTTAGGCCCACCAGGTTCAGGAAAAACCACCCTACTTCAAGCATTGACGGGAAAACTTGATTCAGAAGTGAAGGTAACTGCTATAATTTCAGTTACCTTTTTTTGTTAGTAACCTTATTATTCAAAACCTTTGACTATGGGTGTTTTTTGAATCCTAGTTTTCTGGGAAAGTAACGTATAATGGTCATGAACTGCATGAGTTTGTACCCCAGAGGACATCTGCTTATATTAGCCAGTATGATATCCATATACCACAATTGACAGTTAGAGAAACATTGGAATTCTCTGCAAAATGTCAAGGAGTTGGAACTGGTTATGGTAAGTTAAAATATGGAATAATTTTAGTGTGTCAAGCAGTAGCAAACAAGTTTTCCATTCAATTTTAACCGAAAACTCTTTCATCTGTGTGGTTCTATTGGCAATGTTCAGAGATGCTTACAGAACTCCTGAGAAGAGAAAAAGAGTTAAATATTAGGCCGGATCCTTATATTGATGCCCTAATGAAGGTAAAAAGTATGAATTCAGTAAATTTTATCACTTAATATTACCCATCTCTTCATGCTAAAGACTTGGTTGAAATACTTTGATGCAGGCATCGGTTTTGAAAGGACAAAAGGCAGAAATTGTTACAGACTATGTTCTCAAGGTAGTATTAAGTTTTCTTTATAATCATGAACAATTTTGTTCATTAAAAATTACTTACTTTTCTTTTTTCCCTTCTGTCATATGCTTTGTATTACAGATTTTAGGACTCGAAGTTTGTGCTGACACCATAGTAGGAGATGAAATGATGAGAGGGGTTTCTGGAGGGCAGAAGAAACGTGTCACTACAGGTAGAATGACAAAAGAAATTGCAATAAAGAAAAATTGAAAATTATTAAAACAACAATTTCAGAATTCTTCAATTTTAATGACTTGAATGTGTTCCAGGGGAGATGCTGGTAGGTCCTGTAGGAGCACTTTTTATGGACAATATATCAACTGGTCTTGACAGTTCCACCACTTATCAAATTGTCAACTCCATCAAGCAATCAATCCATATTTTCTACAAGACTGCTATTATCTCACTTCTCCAGCCTCCGCCAGAAACTTTTGAGCTTTTTGATGACATTATCCTTCTCTCAGAGGGGCGAATTGTCTATCAGGGCCCACGTGAATATGTTCTTGAGTTCTTTGAATCCATGGGATTTAAATGTCCTGAGAGAAAAGGCATTGCAGACTACCTGCAGGAAGTAAGCACATTGAAACGATTTTATAATTATTGTGTGATGTAAAACAAACAAAACTATATCATATCACGTACCAAAGTTTTCAATAATCAAATAATCTAGAATTAAGTCCAGTGAGATTTGAAACCAATCCATATTTCCTGTATTCTCTTCCATACTGTAGGTTACATCAAGGAAGGATCAGAGACAGTATTGGTTTCATGAAGAATTACCGTATCGGTTTATAGAAGTCAATGAGTTTGCAGAAGCTTTCAAGTCGTTTCATATTGGATTAGACATACAGCGCCAACTTGCCAATCCATTTGACAGGTCAAAGAGTCATCCTGCAGCTTTGACAAAAACCAGATATGGAGCTAGTAAAAAAGAATTGATGAAAGCCTGTTTATCAAGAGAAGTTATTTTGCTGAAAAGAAATGCATTCTTGCATGTTTTCAAGATGTTTCAGGTAAGTAGCATTGTTCTTTCATCAACCTTTGTAACAGAATGGTTACACCAAAATTCATAACTTCTACTTTTTTGTTTCAGCTTGAACTCAGTGCGGTCATTGTTGCTACTGTCTTTGTGCAAGCTAGAAAGCATCACAGTACAATTGAAGATGGATCAATCTACCTAGGCGCTCTCTTTTTTGTGCTTAACACAATTACCTTCACTGGGTTTTTTGAGCTTCCTTTGACCATCGATAAGCTTCCAATATTTTACAAGCAAAGAGACCTCCTCTTTTATCCTTCATGGGCATTCTCATTACCAACATCAGTTCTTGGCATTCCTATATCAATATTTGAAGTTGCTCTTTGGGTTGCCATAACTTACTATGTAATAGGATTTGATCCCAACGTTACAAGGTCAGTATCAAAGAACAAGTTACTATATATCACCTTCTTTTTTCTTCTGGTATTCACTATCTTAACCATGCTTGATTTTCTTGCTTTAGGATGCTCCAACAATATCTTGTTCTTGTATTAAGTGGACAGATGTCTTACGCACTTTTTAGATGCATCGCTGCTTTGGCTAGAGATCATACTGTTGCCAACACAGCTGGATGCCTTGCAGTGATGTGGCTTTTAATGTTTAGTGGATTTATCCTATCACGAGGTATTCTCAGGCCTTGGATTTTTCTATGTGAAATATGAAATATTGAGAGGCATAGTTGCTTAGCACTCTAGCATCACTAATGTGCCCCTTCATTCTCACAGAGAATATGCAGAAATGGTTGATCTGGGGATATTGGACATCTCCTCTGATGTACGTGCAGACTGCAATTTCAGTAAATGAATTCCATGGTGGAGCCTGGAACAAAGTAAGTGTCCCATAAAAAGGTGGGGAAACACAAGTTTAGAGGACCTTGCTTCTGTCGTAGTTTGAGCTTGAAAGCATATAAGTTTGAATGTGGAAATGAATGCAGGCTCTTAATGGAACAAATGAATCTCTGGGAGTAGCAGTCTTGAAATCGCGTGGGGTGTTCACCAGTCCAAATTGGTATTGGATTGGTCTTGTTGCATTGGTTGGCTTTATATTCCTTTTTAATGGGATCTGTACTCTGGCTTTTGCTTACCTTGATCGTAAGTACTCCCACTTTCAACAATTAATACTTCACTTTTTTCCCTAGCGCTTTGCTGTTTTCAATAATTTTTTTTTGCAGATATAACTGTTTAAATTCCTGCAGAATATGGAAAATCCCAGGCAGTGTTTTTGTCTGAAGAATCTGCTGAAGAGGACACTATCAGGACAGGTAAAGTTGAGGGCAATGGAATATTATTAAAGAAAAATAACTCCAAGGCTAAGAGGGCGTCCAGAAGTAAGCCGCTGAGCTTTCATTATCTGTATTGCCTCAGTGACAAGTACCAAACATAATCTCTGACAATGCATGCACTTGCAGGAGTTGTGGCAGTTCATAATTATCAGGAGAGAGGATTGCTTCTTCCTTTTACTCCACTTTCTGTTACCTTCGAGAATATCACGTACTCAGTGGATATGCCAAAGGTAACTGTAATTCTAGATTAACTATATATATAAACAATGCTTGAGAAATTTTGAATTTATCACAGTGACATGAGGTTGCTATATTTTTAGGGAATGAAACCCCAAGGTGCCTTGGATGATCGATTGGTACTATTAAATGGAGTGAGTGGAGCATTCAGGCCAGGAGTTTTAACAGCACTGATGGGTGTTAGTGGGGCTGGTAAGACTACGCTACTGGATGTGTTAGCTGGGAGGAAGAATAATGGATATATAGAAGGAAACATCACTGTTTCAGGCTACCAAAAGAAACAGGATACTTTTGCTAGAGTTACTGGATACTGTGAACAAAATGACATTCACTCTCCTCTTGTCACTGTCTATGAATCTTTACTATACTCAGCATGGCTTCGGTTGCCTGCTGAGGTTGATCCTGAAAGTAGAGAGGTTGGTGGTCCACTAAACAAATCTAATCCAAATAAGAGCCTTATTGTAATCTGTTTTATGTCTTTAATTTATTTGAAATCTTATTGTTGCAGCTTTTTATAGAGGAGGTTATGGAACTGATTGAGTTGAAGCCGCTAAGAGATGCATTGGTTGGAATTCCAAATGTGAATGGACTATCCATTGAGCAGCGCAAAAGGTTGACTATCGCAGTTGAGCTTGTTGCAAACCCCTCAATAATTTTCTTGGATGAGCCAACCTCAGGTCTTGATGCAAGAGCAGCAGCCATTGTGATGAGAACCGTGAGAAACACTGTGGACACAGGAAGAACTGTGGTATGCACAATTCACCAGCCAAGTATCGACATATTTGAATCTTTTGATGAGGTAAGAGAATTTAGCAACTACTCTTATGTCTTTTGAGCAATCTCTACTGCCTAGAAATCTCAAATGTCTTTTCTTTCCGGCTATAGCTGTTACTATTGACGCGTGGAGGTGAAGAAATATATTTCGGTCCTCTAGGCCATCAGTCAGGCCATTTGATCAAGTATTTTGAGGTAAACCAAAAATGTGTTAGTTGTTTCATTTACCACTGTTGCTTTAAAATGTCTTCAATCCTTCATCAGGAGAAACTCATTAGATTCCTCTTCTTTAACTACTCTATTTGAAGGAAATCAATGGAATAAGCAAAATTAAAGTTGGTTATAACCCTGCAACTTGGGTGTTGGAAGTAACAACACGAGCTCAGGAAGAGATTCTAGGAGTTAAATTCGCAGACGAGTATAAGAAATCAGATCTTTACAGGTTAATCATCTGATAAATAATGCGGCATTTTCTTTCATCCAAAAAATGTGGTCATAGCCTTTGCTACTTCTTAAACTTACGCTCAAAACTATTATTGCAGAAAAAACAAGGCCTTGATTTCAGAGTTGAGCACACCTCCTCCTGATTCACAGGATCTCCATTTCTCTACTAAGTATGCACAATCCTACTTCACACAGTTCAAAGCTTGCATATGGAAACAGCACAAATCATATTGGCGCAATACACCTTACAATTCAGTGAGACTTTATTTTAGTACAGCAATGAGCATTATATTTGGAGTCTTATTCTGGAATCTTGGAAGCAAAAGGTAAATGGTTTAGGCAGAATCCATAATATCAAGCTCTATTCATTTTTTTTTTTCAAATAAAACATACAAATTTGAACCTACAGGAGAACAAAACAGGATATTTTCAATGCAATGGGTGCCATGTACACTGCAATTAATTTCATGGGAACACAGAGCGCTGCTTCTGTGCGACCAGTTATAATAGCTGAAAGAACAGTGTTTTACAGAGAGAGGGCTGCTGGAATGTACTCTGCATTACCTTATGCCTTTGCACAGGTAGTTATTCAACATAATCTTTCCATTGCTTTGCCTCCTGACTTTCTGACCAAGGCCTCACCTTAAATTCTTTGTCTTCAATTTCCAATTTTCAGGTTGCTATTGAAATTCCATACACTATAGCTCAGGTTGCTATATATGGGGTTGTAGTCTATGCAATGATGGGTTTTCAATGGACAGTTTCCAAGTTCTTCTTAAACACATTCTTCATGTTCATCACAGTTCTCCTCTTCATATACTATGGAATCATGATCGTGGCTGTAAGTCCTAATCAAGCAGCCGCTGCAGTACTTTCTGGGATCTTCTATACAATGTGGAATCTCTTCTCAGGCTTCATAATTCCCCGACCGGTAACTATAATTCCATCCCTTTCTTCTAATATCTTTCCAAGAGTTTTCTTCAGTTTATATGATTCCCAGGATTTTACAACTTGTAGAGGATAATTGTATGGTGGAGATGGTATGCTTGGGTGTGCCCGGTGTCATGGAGCTTGTGGGGAATGGCTACTTCACAGTATGGAGACTTGCAGACCAAGTTAGAGTCAGGAGAAACTGTGGCTCAGTTCATGGACGACTACTTTGGGTTTAGACATGATTGGTTATGGATAGTCTCTCTAGTGCTAATCGGGTTCACTTTGCTGTTTGCTTCCGTGTTTGCTTTCTCCATGAAATTCTTGAACTTCCAAAAGAGATGACAATTTCTTTTGAACTTCCGAAAGGGTGATAATACAAGTCCATAAAATGTTTTTGAGTCGATGAATGTCTAAATCATAATTCTATATAATTTGTTTAATTCAAAATGATGGCTGAGTATTAACTTATTACTGAAACTGATTACTGTATATTTTCAATTTCAATTATATGAATATGGTCATATACATTATAAAAAAAAAGTCAAATTGGCTCCCCCAAGTGGGTTGTGGGCCCCAGGATCAATTGCATCACAATTTTGCTGATAAACTTATCTTTTTCTCGTTTTTCTTTTATCCTGAAACGAAAGAGTCGTTGATTTCTAATGACGAAACCATCCTTCCCGCTTTCCCTGATAATAATCATATCCTCCTCTCTGCTTCTTCTTTGCTTCATGCATGGCTTCCCTTCCTTTTATAACCCCACAATTCTCCCATTTCAAGTCGAAAAAACCAATCAAATCTCTCAATTCCAATGAACCAATCCATCTTGTAGAACTCAATAGAACCGCCAGAAACCATCAAACTTTATATAAATCCTACTTTCACACCATATCTTCACTTTGCAAAGATGGCCAAATTCAGCACGCTGTGGACTTGCTTACTGAAATGGACTCCAGAAATCTGTCAGTTGGACCTGAAATATACGGTGAAATCCTCCAGGGTTGCGTTTATGAACGAGATCTTTCAACAGGTCAGCAAATTCATGCTCAAGTTCTCAAAAATGGTGCTTTCTTTGCAAGAAATCAGTATATTGAGACAAAGTTAGTTATTTTTTATGCAAAGTGTGGTGCTTTCGACGTTGCTAATAATTTGTTTAGTAGATTGAGGGTAAAGAATGTGTTTTCTTGGGCTGCCATTATAGGATTGAAGTGTAGAATTGGGTTGAATGAAGAGGCTTTAAAGGGGTTTTCTGAGATGCAAGAAAATGGGTTTTTGCCAGATAATTTTGTGGTCCCTAATGCATTGAAAGCTTGTGGTGCTTTGCAGTACGTTGGATATGGGAAAGGGATTCACGGGTACGTGGTGAAGGTGGGTTTTGACAGGTGTGTCTTTGTTTCAAGTAGTTTGATTGATATGTATGGGAAGTGTGGGGTTTTGGAGGATGCAAGGAAAGCCTTTGATGGGATGGATCAGAGGAATGTAATAGCTTGGAATTCGATGATCGTTGGGTATATGCAAAATGGGATGAATAAGCAAGCAATTGGGGTGTTCTATGATATGAAAGTGGAAGGTGTTGTGCCCACTCAGGTATCAATATCGAGCTTTTTATCAGCTTCGGCTAACTTAGGTGCAATAGATGAGGGAAAGCAGGGGCATGCCATTGCTATCACAGGTGGATTAAATTTGGATAACATTTTGGGTAGTTCTGTTATAAATTTTTATTCCAAGGTTGGTTTGATCCAGGATGCACAGCTAGTTTTTGATAGGATGCTTGTAAAGGATGTAGTGACATGGAATTTGATCATTTCTAGTTATGTACAATCTGGATTGATTAAAAAGGCACTCAATACGTGTCATCTGATGAGATTAGAAAATTTGAGATTCGATTGTGTGACTCTATCATCTATATTAACTGCTGCTGCCAATTCAAGCAATATAAAACTTGGTAAAGAGGGTCACTGTTATTGTATTAGGAACAGTCTTCAATCTGATGTGGTTGTTGCGAGTAGCATTGTAGATATGTATGCCAAATGTGGAAGAATTGATTGTGCCAGACAAGTATTTAGTTCCACAACCAAAAAAGATATCATATTTTGGAATACACTATTGGCTGCTTATGCAGATGTTGGCCATAGTGGTGAGGCCTTGAAGTTGTTTTATCAGATGGAGTTAGAGAGTGTGCCACCAAATGTAACATCGTGGAATTCTGTGATTTTAGGATTTGTTAGAAATCACCAGTTAAACAAGGCTAAAGAGTTCTTCTCACAGATGCAATCCCTTGGCGTCTGCCCTAACCTTGTAACCTTGACTACTCTTATCACTGGTCTGGCTCATAACGGTTTTGATGATGAGGCAATTCAGATTTTTCAAAAGATGCAAGAATTTGGGATCAAACCCAATACTATAAGCATCAGTAGTGCACTTTCTGCTTGCACAAATGTGACATCATTACAGCATGGAAGAGCAATCCATGGATATGCAATAAGGCATGACCTTGACTCACAGATTTGCGTTTCAACAGCTTTAGTTGATATGTATGCTAAATGTGGATATTTAAGTCAAGCAAAAAGGGTGTTTGATAATATCTTAAGCAAGGAATTGCCTGTTTATAATGCAATGATTTCTGCTTATGCATTACATGGTCAAGCTAGAGAAGCTCTTGCAGTATATAAACATCTAGAGGAGGTTGGTGTAGAACCAGATGGTATAACTTTTACCAGTGTCTTATCTGCTTGCAGCCACACCGGACTGGTAAATGAAGGTTTGGAGATTTTTGTTGATATGGTTTCCAAACATCATTTATGGCCAAGCATGGAGCATTATGGATGTGTAGTTAGTCTTCTTTCTCGGTCAGGTCATTTGAATGAAGCTTTTAGGCTTATTCTCACAATGCCATATGAACCAGATGCACATATAATTGGATCACTTCTTGCTGCATGTGGAGAGCATAATGAGATTGAACTTGGGGAGCAGTTATCCAAGTATTTATTAGAATTGGAACCGGATAATTCAGGTAATTATGTGGCAATTTCAAATGCATATGCTGCTGCAGGAAGGTGGGATGAAGTATCAGAAATAAGGGATTTAATGAAGGAAAAAGGCTTAAAGAAGAGTCCTGGGTGCAGCTGGATTCAAATTGGTGAAAAACTTCATTCTTTTATTGCTGGTGATGGACCGCACTCCAATACTGAGGAAATACAAGCCACACTGGCTTTATTGGGAATCAATGTGAATTTCAGTGCTTAAACTCTTTTCTTGAGCTCTAATCAGATTAGTAGATAAAAATTAAATGCTCCAAGGAGACTTAATAGAGGGTCAGGTTAAGTGAAAAGAAGCAAACAACTAACGGTTGCTTTTGTTTCACAGAAAGAATTGTGCAGAATGTTCAGCCTGTAATGTGTCACAGATGACTTGATGAGGATTCATCTGAGTTACCTGGCTGGATAAGCTGTTGAAAGGATGGAGAATACACCCTGACTCAGCTCGATCTGGATAGCTACTTGCACAATACTCGCGGTGGTTCTGTTCATATTTAGCAAAACACAGTAAATTGAATCATATAGCGGTCAGCAGCTATATACTTAATTCAGTTTATGGCTTTCCATTAAAGGAGGACATGCAAAAATGGCATAAATTGAAATCAAAACCAAAAAAAATTTTCAAGACATTTTTCATGGCAGGATTATTGCAATTATACAGAACATTATCAGGATTTTGGATCCTTCTAACGTTTGCATTTGTGTAGTTGACGATCTTACCAGGTTATATAATTGGTCAATATTGCAGTAAGGTGCCAAGCGTTTATGTGGATGTCATATCAGTTTACCACACCAAGGTCTCCGGTTCGAGTCAAAGGGATGCCATTTACTAACAGTCATACGAATTATCAAAGTGTTAGATTTTTAATTTCAATGATTAAATAATCTTAAATAAAAAAAAAAGTAATAATAATAACAATCTATGAATATTGTATTACATATCCCAAATTTCAACCTAAAAGGGATTAGTATACGTTTTGAGACTACAGAATTGATATATGAATGCTTTAGGACGATTGCTCCCCAAACTACGATTTTCCCGTTGATCTCCTTAACAAGCATATGCATTGTGTAAATTGATATTCAACCTTTTTGAGCTATTTTCTTCATATTTTTCCATTTTTTTTTGTAACGAACCTTTATTTTCATGTACATGTTGAGATTTTTTAAAATAGGAATAAATTTCATAATAAGATCAGTATGAAATAAATCACATGTAAGAGGTAATATTTGATGTGATTCGACTTATTTATTTACATTTACGGATGAGAGAGAAAATTTATTACAAACATAGAGATTATAAAAAATATAAAACATCATAAATAAAATTAATTTCGAGCCATTAAAACAATCTTAATTTTTATGCTCCCTAGTATATAACTTATAGAATATCCTTTATCTCATGCAATTGGTGTTTTTTCAAACAAATTTTTTTCATATCCCTACAAACCTATCTTTTACACAGATATTTTATACTCTTTTTCATAATTCTAAAAGTTAATTCTTATTTTATATTTATAAAGTTTCATTACTTAATCACAAGAAATTTTTATTTACTAAAAACTCTTACTCATTACGAATTTTTATTTTTATTTATCAAGTAATTCTTTAATTAATAGAATTTTATTGAAATTCAAATTGATTCTCAATTAAAATTTGAAACAATATCTAACAAATCTCTACCTTAATACAAATTTTATTACAACATCGACCTTCAAGAAATTTCAACTATACATGTTCGAATCAATGTTGACTCCATATAAAACAAGATAATTAATACTCATGTGCAACCAAATTAACTTTATCCGATTGATTTCACCTGTAAATTGATGCCTTGTTATAGCATATTCTCTTACATATATTTGATCTCACGAGTATAATCTACAACAATAAATATTTTTTCCACAATAAATGTGGGATAACTTTAACAATCTATCATTTTCATACATCGGGTTATAGAGAAGAGTTTTTATACTAAGTTCACGAGGAGATGTTAACAATCTAAAGCTCATACCACTTTGATGAGATAAAATAATTTCAAATAATATTCAAATTAAATATGTCACGTAACAAAAAAATTAAATTATCTCTGCTTTACGTGAATTTAACAAGAATTAAATAAATTAAGCTAACAAATAAATCTTTAAATCACAAGCACAAAAACACAAATAATTTATGTGAAAAGTTTTACTCAAATAAGGAATAAAAATCACGATCAACAACAAATAATTTTTATTATCTAAATAATGAAAATATAAAATTCTCTGTAACTAAAAAATATCTTAAGATTAAATTATTTGATAAAAAAATAATTTTGTGAGAAAAAATTAAAAAATTTTCAATAAATTTAAAAATTAATAAATATCCACAAAATCAATAAATAAAAATTTTAAAACTCGATTTTCATCATTTAAAATAAAAAAATAATGATTTATGAATATACTAATAAAATTTTAATTTAATCAAATAAAAAATTAACCTCGATCAAAATTATTTAACCAAAATTGTACAAAATGCCTTTTTTCTTTATTGCTGTCATGTCTCTCTTGTTTCGCTTTCAGTTATATAAAAATTTAAAACCCTATAGTTAAGTATGAAAGGATTAAAAAATTCTTGCTAAAAGGGCTTTGGTTTAGCCCAACTCCACGTGGAGGAAACCACGCCCAACGAAATACGCAATCTATCATGTGGCCGTCGACTTAACACGGACTGTAGATGTTGGGTGGCAGTCTCACCGTGCAATCCTTCTTATGTTTTTCCAGGTATCCAAAGAAGGGCATTTTTTCTTTTTTTTCCAGCACACTTCGTTCAGTTTTTTACTGTTCTACTCACATGTGCAATACCAGTATAATATCCTATGCAAGACAATTACTGGGGACCAATATTCATCCTGTGGTTGTGATGGTGCTTCATGAAGAAGAGCATTCTCAGCGTCAAACAGCTCAATAAAAAAAATCCAAATTCAATAAAAAGCACAAAAACAAATTCATTCAATGGTTTAGGCTGTTATTTTGACATTATTATTTTTTAGCAGGAAAGAATCCTAAGCTCCTGACGGTTAACTTATATTTTCCAGGCATGCAGTCTCCCATGAAGGTGAGATAGCATGTGAAAGAAAAAAGGCTTTTGCTTCAGCAACCACCTTCCTTTTTATTGAGTACTTCACCTTATTATTGTTCAACCAATCCATTACTTTTTGCATAAACTACATCAAATATGAGGCCGCTCAGGTTGGTGAGCTTTAAATGGGTGATGGTTGTCTAATGAATGAGATTTGTTAGAATGTCTGATGGCTAAGGAAAGGAAACTTAAAAGTCATCTTAGCTGATCCAACTAACAGCAAAATGGAGTTTTGGGATTTTAAATTCCCTGCTATAGATGATTAATTATGGTTGGAATGCCATGCAACTTAAATGGCTAGCAAATTCCATTTTCAAAGGCTATATAGCTTTTGGCCCTTGTGAGCGTGACTCGCATTATCCTTTTGAGGGCAGTTGGCAACTGCAACTGTGGTAAGTTTAGAAGGCAAGAAACTGCTTGGTTTGGGCTTTAAGATAATTATCAAATATGCATTATATTATCAGCCAGACTCCAAAAACCTGTCTGCTAGCTATTTACCCACTGAAAACACTCATTTTGAATTGATTATTATTGGAGTGAAGATAGAGATATATGCAAGAAAACATGAGAATGTGAAATGTGCTTTATATTTTGTTAAATTAAGACCAAGACCTGTCGACTTAGCCAAGTTAAAGGCACCTTTAAAGGCCATAAAGGGGCATCATGAATAGGGTAAAGTTTAGGTGAACTGTGTTTGTGGAAAAAAAAAAGATTAGATCAACTGTTCACTCATCATGGTAAAAGAAAAGCTAGACATGGCCAGTGGCCTTGTAAAATTTGGTGAGCTGTAGTGGAATAAATGGAATAAATCACTCTGTTGTTGTGAATCTGCATTGAAGAATGAAGAATCCAATGCCCAAAAAAAGGTCTATTTGGCTATTTCTGTGAAGTGATTTTTCTTTCTTATGACAAAAATGAAACCCTTATGATTTATAAAAACTAAAAACACTCTTATTATTTCCCATGATTCTTCTCCCTTGCATCTAAAGAGTTGATGTGACAGAGATTTTGTGATTATTCACAACAAAAGAAATATATAAAAAAAATAATTGGGACCTCAAATCTAATATGTGTATAGTCATCTAGCCTTGCATCTGTTGCAAATGATCTGTCGCCAAGATCATTGATGGTTTTTATATTTGACTACACCTTTCATTTCTTTATCCAGGAATTTTCCACTACTCTATCTTGTAAGGGTGAGAAAAAAAATTAAAAAAAAATTAAAAATCAATTTAAAATTATAACATTCAGTTTAATTTAATTTGTATTAAATTTAAATATTAAATGCATATATTAATTTTGGATTGAATTTTAAATCAAAAAATAAATAGGATCAAATTATATTTTTTGAAATTTTTACATATTTTTTAAACTTTTATAAAACAAAAATAATAATTTTATATCAAAATTTATTTAACTATATTAAAATAATATATTAAAAATTTAAAATTTATAAATCAAATTAAATTGATAAATTTCATTTTAATTCTAATTCAAATTAAATTTTAAAATTTTATAATATTACATAATATTTAAAATAATGGAATCAAATTTAATTTAATTCAAATCTTATTATCGCTGCTAACAATTTAATAACTATCTCATAACTTAATATTCTAATTAAATGGAATTTGAACTGTTAAAAAAAGAAAAAAAAAAACAAAAAGTGAACAGATAAGTACAGGAAATGTGATGAGGTCTCCAAAGATGAACCTACATACGGCCATTGGACAGCCGCAAGAGGTGGCGCGTTATTGCACCAGACGGAGACTGTAGTAGCAAACAAGTGGGGATTATTTCCAGTGTAACTGTCAGCGGAGGTCTTTGGTGCATCACTGGGTCAACCAAAACAACTTGTGATTACATCATAGCGCCACGACTCACGAGCACATAGACCGTGACGGAGACATACATGCATGTAACCAAGAACCTGTTGAAAAAGCATATCTCTGTCCGTTGATTTTTCAAACCCAAAAGAGCCAAAGCCGCCCTTGATATTTTGACCATTTGCCTGCTAGAGCTTTCACTGCTTGTACCTATTTTTCCTTGTGCAAAAAAAAAAAAAAAACCAAGCTATTATAACTTTGGTTTGGGTGGAATACAATGTAAGGACGAAACTGCTTGCGGAAAAAGAAGCCTCAGAGAGTCCGTGGGGTCTAAGTCAACCAAATCAACGGTGCCAGACTAGCCACGTCGTAGAGAATGTTTAGCGATTGTCGGAACTCAGAAGAAAATTCCATTCTTTTATTTTCCCCTTTTCTCTAGAAAAAAAAAAAAAAGAATGCCGGCCAGCCTGTCCCCCACCCTTGCTGTTTTTCTTTTTCTCCGGTGCCATAACCAGACAAAAATTCTCCCCAGTGGAACATCAGATCTCCAATCTGCCCCCATACCATCACCACGTGCTTCTGATCCGCCACGTGTTACAACTTAGGCCTCTGATTTCGGCTTGGACGGTGTTGATTCCCTCCTTGAACATGCTTCTAATTAGATTAGGCTATATAAATTAGCTCATGACCACGAATCAGGCTCACATGTGGGGAGGCGTACGGAAAGGAACCAATGTATGTTTGGGTTCTTCTTTTTACATTAGCCGACCTTTTTTAAGTCTTAATTAAAAACAATAATTAGAAGAAATGAAAACAAGCATTTGGCATTTATACATGCAGGCATAACCAAGCAAGCGGTTGGAATTTTTAGATGAAAATTTCAACTCCCTAGTTGTAGTTGGCTTCACTTGGCCGTTGCAATAAAATGAGAAAAATAAATACAAATGGAAAATTTACAAGAAAAGCGATGAGGACATAGGTAGATTGTTTTGTTTGTGAGGTACAGATTACAAAGGAAAGAATTAAAGAAAGGAAAATAAACTAAATCCATCAAATGATCAAATCCCAATCAGTTCATGGAATTCCCCACAGGAACTACCATCACCCTCCTTCAAAAACAATTCAAATTCCCCCCTAATTCACCTATAAAAATAATTGCAAAGTAAAATTAAGACGAAAAAAAAAAATTCCAAGAAAACGAAAAAAAATAAGAGAGAAAAACACAAATTTGGAGGGCAAACCTTAGTTACTTTCCCCCATTAACTGCGCACTTTATCACTCTTTTACTTACTCTTTGTGCACGTTTTAAGGAGAAACCGAGCCCCCACTGCCCACATTGTCTTTTGCTTTTCAATTTTCTTTTCCATTTTTTCACGTTATGCTAAGTTGTGGCCAATCTAGCTGGGGTCCTTGATTCGGTGGGGGGAGTATGACCGTCTGATCCTTTTGAAGGATCATCAGACGACTGCCGTAATCCGTCATCAGTTTCCCCTCTATTCATATCTTCAATCATACGTAACACTTCCTGCATGGCGGGTCTTTGATCAGGTACCGTCGATACGCAAGTCATTGCAATTTGCAACAGTTGCACCATTTCCTCCTCAATGCTGTTATATCTCATTAACTCCACGTCGAAAACCTCAGCGGTCCATTCCTCCCGAACCACGGATTGGACCCAACGAGGAAGATCAATCCCCTCTTCTCCTAACGATGCTTGGTTAGGTGCCTTGCCAGTTAATAACTCTAGCAGTAACACTCCAAAGCTATACACATCAGACTTGAACGTAACTTTGCGGGTTTCAAGTACTTCAGGTGCTCGGTAGCCTGCAACACGGCTAGGCGGAGTAGTGTTGCCAAAGAGCGGGTTGAGTCCGAAATCAGAGATGCAGGCTTCACGGTCTGGTCGGAGAAGGATGTTGGAAGACTTGATGTTGCCGTGGACCACCTTTCCTGAAACGTGGAGGTGTGCTAGGCCCCTAGCCGCGCTTAATGCTATTCTCATCCGGTTGTCCCAGTCTAGTGGAGTACGGCCTGAGCCTCTGCTACCTGCAATGTTATCACATACCAAGGTTTAATTCACTACCAAAAAGAAAAAGCTATTTGGAATTTGCCCACTTGAGGCTGTAAATTTTCATGATCAGCCAAAATGTACCCAATAGCCAATGAGCTACACCTACACAATATCATCAAAGTATATACCAAACATTTTGCAAAAAGTCCAAACTACCAAGAAATTTGATTAGTAAGCAGATATACTTTCCATTTTACTAATTTGACTTGCAATAGTCTAAATGTATTCGTTCGAATTAAAAGCAAACTTTAAAACGCTAATCCTATTCTTATACCCAATTGAGGCTACTTGAATTGAAAGGAAAGGAAACTACTCAAAAAAGTCTAAAAAAAAATGCACCACAGAGTTTTCATTACACTGCAAAAAGAGTTATCATTTCATCAACAGGCATGCAACACTCAATTTCACTCATTTGGAAGAACCCCGCATGAAACAGGATATATATAGTATAATTTCAAGGTTGCAGGGAAGTTTTGGTGAAAAAAATAAAAAGGTAATGAAACAATGTCGGTGGATCCATAGGTGATTTTTTTTATGAAAATGCATGTTGCAATGGTGGTGGCAGAAATGTCATTAAATGAAGACATGAAAGAATGTTTTTTCAGAGAGTGGAAGAATAACCAAATTGGGGACCTTCTAAAATTTGATTCTTGAAGCCAAAAAATTTGCATGAATTATTGGTTCTTAAAAACCCAGAAAAGCGAAACATAGAAACTTACCGTGAAGCAGGGCAGACAAGCTACCATCAGCCATGAAATCATAAACGAGCAACTTCTCATCTTTGGAATAATAAAACGCTCTCAAAGGAACCACATTTTCATACTTGATTTTACCCAACATTTCCATCTGCGTGTCGAACTCTCTTCTACTAACCGCCACGTCTTTTAACCGTTTAACTACCACCGTTGTCCCTTCTTCTAACACAGCCTTGTACGACGTTCCAACACTGCCTTTTCCCAACACTTCAGCTGAAGCCCTTAACAAATCCTCCAAATCGAAACTATAAACACCACCTTCAAAGAACACGAGCTTATTCCTTTCCCCTTCCGTTGACCCTCCAGTTATATCATCTTTCGAAGAGGAAGTTCCCGCTTCTGCCGGGGGAACCGCCCGTGCCGCCGCCGTAACCGGCTTGTGCTGCTTCGGTGGCCGCCGCTGCCGTTTGCGGAGGCAAAGAATGAGGAATAATAATAACAACAACGCGACGATTGCCGACCCCACAGCAATAGCAATGATGGCACCGGTGGATAGCGTGGTGGACTTTTTACCAGAAGTTGTGGGTGGAATGGGCTCGGAAGGAGATGGGGCCGGTGGAGGGAAAAATGGGTTACAAGGCTGGAGTGGGCCTCCACAAAGCCCAAGGTTTCCGGCAAATGAAGAATCAGGGAATTTAGATAACGTGCCGGGAATTGAACCGTTAAGGTTGTTATTAGAAACATTGAAATCGTTTAAACCGTCGGAGTTGATGCTCGGGAGAGAACCGGAAAATTTGTTGTTTTGCAAGAAGAGTCGGGTCAATTGAGTCAAATCGTTAACCCCAAAAGGAATAGGACCGGTGAAATTGTTAGAAGAAAGATCGAGCCGCACCAAACGAGTTAAATGAGTCACACTGGGTGGGAACGGACCGCTGAACTCGTTATCTTGCAAATAAAGGCTACGGAGGAGAGTCAAATTGGAGAAGTCGGCAGGGATCTCACCGGATAAACGGTTTGCTCGGAGACTTAAAACTCGGAGTTGGTTTAACAGACCGATTGTGTTGGGTGGAATCGGACCGACAAGACCCACACCTGGAAGCCGGAGAGTGTAGACAAAAGAGCGGTTCGCATCACATTCAACACCGACCCAGTCGCAGGCTGAGATTGATGAGTTCCATTGAATCCGGTTGGCGTGTCTGGTCTCCGAAAGGAACGCAAGGAGAGCTTGCTTGTCTTGAACTGGTTCTGAGTTTA
Organism: Durio zibethinus; assembly: GCF_002303985.1. The sequence continues at coordinate 14,732,112 of NW_019167882.1, read as the reverse complement.
CTCCCAAACTTAATATCAGAACTGAAACTAAAAAAACACAGCCAAAATTTACTATCATTTTGGGATTTCAGTTGAAAAAAGAAACACGACAAAGAATGAGGAAAGAGATGATTCTTTTTGCTCTATTTTGCAGTTGCTTTGGTCGGAAGCTTGTAAGAACCGCTTCGGACAGTACCAGAAACGGTTTCCCGGTGAGAAGCCATAAAAGCAAGAGAAATGAGAGAGAGAAAGGGGGGGTTTTGTACAGTCTCACGAGTTTACAAAAGTGAGAGAATAAAGCTGAGCTAAAACGCTTTTCTTTATTTTCGTTTCGGTTTTTTTTTTTCCTGTTTTGTTGTTTTGAACACGCGATTGGAAGGGCGTGGAGTTTGTGAAATTTGATGATATCTACGGCTTTGGATTGCTCCGTGTGAGACTGAAATACTTGGGAGTGATGGCAGGGTGTGGGTCCCGGCTACATCCACGTCGGCCTCAAGTGTCACTTTTTTGCATGTGATTCAGCAAATCAGCTTAAGGAAGTGAGGTCCACGCATCCAAAGAGCGTGGGGATTTTCTTTTCAGATATGTCCCTTTTGTTTTTCCTATGGATGGTGAGAGAAACGGCCATGGCCCGTAGGCTGAAAAACAAAACAGCACTCATTACACTCTGCTCACAGTTGGAGATTCATCAGACGGTCTTGGAATTCCTGATTTGGCTTTCATCACGTGATCATGTCAGGGTTGGTAGAATTAATGGTTAAGCTCTTAACCGTTTGATTAATGTAAAAATCTATTTATGATGGAAGCTCAACAGGTTTGACCGTGGAAGTTAAGAGTGGAAGAGCAATTGGTGACATGTGGCAATATCTTACAAGTACTTGATTTTAGGTACATCTAGAAGGGCCATAGCTGGCTAATATTAGCTGGAGATTGTTGGGTTTAAGCTTACTTCGTCACTGAGAAATTATCAGATGCGGCAGACATATGGCATTTCCTTCTTTCTTTCTTTCTTTCTTTTTTTTTTTTTTTTTTTTTTTTAAATCCATTCAAATAATCATTTTTTTAATTAAGTAAAAGCTCATTAATTATAAATAGTCAGTTTATGTTTCAAAGTATAAACGCTTTGAGGGAAACAAATTTTTAATACTGTGATCATATAAGTAGTATAACTTCCATTGATTAAATTTCTTTTAAGAATTGGAAAGTGCAGAATTTAAATGCTAATACCTTTTTCAACTTTTGGGTATCGATTTTTTTTATTATAACTTCTTTTCATCTGATCTTTCTCAATTGAAAATTTTTTATACGTGCTTAATTATATTTTATTAAACAAATCCTAAACAGATCAACTAAAAACAATAGTAATCGGAGGCCATAGGTAGAGAAAAGTTGAGCACAAAGGTAAGCACTGATGCAAGGATAGAAGGTGTGAGATCCTAAAGTATAATCTATCATATCTATTAACAAAATCATTATATGCGAATTATATTAAGCAAAAACAATTAATAAGTAATTATTATGATATTATATTATAATATATCTAAATTAATAGTATAATTATCATTAAATATGATATTAATTTAATTATATATTTGGATCTATAATGAGATTAATCGATATTGATTAATATATTAAAAAAATTTATTTTTATTTATATATATATATATATGCTATAATCTATTAAATTTAATAATTTTAATTTTTAAAACGAAAGAGAAATTTTCTCTCATTTTACTTGGAAGTCGAAACTTAAAACGTAACATCAAAAGGTACAAAATAACAGCATTAATTTAATAAATTTATGTTTAGCGAGGTTGAATTTTTCTCTTATCCTAATCAATTTTAACTTTTATTTTAAATTATTTTAATGATTTGATGAGATTTCGGTCAAAATCAAAATAATTTTATGAATATAAAATTTTATTTTTTTCTATTAGAATAGTAGTGAAAAATATGTATGTGTTTGAATTTAAAATGTTTGTTTTGATTCAAATATTCAAATTTAAATTTTCATTTATTTCAAAAGGAGGTGTAAGTGTCACGAGTCAAGATTTAAGTTCCGAACTCGCGCGATTCTGAAATCCGGACATTCACTCTTCCGACATCCCAAATCAGCCTTCTTGTCATGGTTCACACCCTTGTGAGGTATTGTTCGCTCTGGCCCCCCTGATCTCACGATTTTATCTTACAAAAGGTACCTCACAAGACGGAGATGATGTGAACCCTTTTATATCCCAGTGACCCTCCTATTATGTTCGATGTGGGATTCATGACTCATCCTTAGGTCCGTGACATTCTCTCGCACTCAACCCCGTGACGTCCTCATCACGGAGGTTGGCCACTCTGCCTACCTCCCTAAAAGTGCTTAACGTTGATCGAACGGTTTAGGACTGGCTCTGATACCACTTGTCACGGGTCGAGACTTAAGCTCCAAACCTGTGCGGCTCCGGGACCCGGGCATTCACCCTTCCAGCGTCTCAGATCAATTTTCTTGTCACGGTTCACATCCTTATGAGGTATTGTCGCTCTGATCCTTCTGACTTCACGATTTTATCTTACAAAAGGTATCTCATAAGACGAAGATAGTGTGAACCCTTTTATACTCCAATGACCTTCGTATTATATTCAATGTGAGATTCATGACTCATTCTTAAATCTGTGACATAAGAACTTAGAAGTCAAATCCCTTCATGCAAATTGAAAAAAAAAATCTTCATTTTAAATTTGTTTGAATAGTATTACTTTGGAAGACAAAGTGCACCTATAAACTAATCCAAGTTTTGAATTTTATCACCAAACTAAAACTATTTTGACAAATGAAATAAAAGGAAAATGGTACATGCTTGTTTCATGATCGTGGAAGATTGAATTTTCAAAACTAACGTTGGCCGCTACTTTTGTTTCATTTGAGTGGATGATGGAAAAGATTTTCCTCGTACCGTGTTAAAACTGCTTGTTGTGCAATTGAACTTTAATTGAAGTGTTTGTTAGAAAAATTATTGGAAATAAAAATCAAAATATAATAGCAAAATTCAATCTTCAATCATGATATGGTGGAAAAATTACCCTTCATCCCATTATATTATTAATTTAGACAAATTTTTTATATTTTTATTTTATCTAAATGAATTTTTAATTTTTATTTTGCATTCAAATAAAGTTTTAAACTTTAATTTATATTCAAATAAATTTTTATCTTTTAATTTGTAATTAAATAAATTTTTAACATAAATTAATTTTTAATTAAAATAAAAACATACTTGAACACAAATCAAAAATTAAAAATTTATTAAATATAATAAAAATATAAAAATTTATTTAAATAAAATAATAAAATTCAAGAAACTTTTTTTTTTTTTTTATATTCCCTCTAAACCACCGGTGGGGGCTCTAGCCCTGTTGCGCCTGCTGCAAGCATAACCGGAATCAGGACCCTGTCAACCATTTATAATAGGCATTCGGCACAGCTGTTCTTCTCAGTGCATGCTCTGTTTCATCTCTCCCCCACTCGTTTTCTTTTCCCTTCATTTCCCTTTTTTGTTTGAATCTTCTAATCTTCGCCCTACAAAAAAAAAAAAAATGTACTACTCCCAATCTCACTGACCACTTTCAAGTTTCAACACCTTCTGTTCTTCTAGAAACAAACTCCTCCAAGTTTTCCTTTTTCTTTTGGTTTTTTTCTCCAGCCCCATGAACTATAAAATGATCAAATTCATTGCCTAAACCTGGGTCCCCTTGCTACTCAATCATTCATATCAGACAATAATCTAATCATCATCATGTGTGGTTAGTAACAAACATATAATTAATTTTTTGAAGCATGTCCATTAGCCCAAACTTGTCATCACTAAAATTTCTAACTTAAACAACTTCAGTTCTTTTCCACTTGATTGGGATTCTATCATTTTGTTAGAAAAATTGGAGTTCAGACTTTACACTTCACCTGCAAGAATCAATTAGACATCACATTTTTGTCTAAAGTATAAAACTAATGGTGTCTTGACATAACTAGACTTCATTTTTATTGTCGGTGAAAATTTTTTTTATTACGCCATCATATTATTTTGAGATTAAAAACTATAAATGAATTTTAGTTTCAGATGCCATAAAAATCTCTTCTCACCTGTTACCAAAATAAAATAATAATCGATCCTTCACACTGCTAATCTCCATTTTTTTTTTTTTGTTCTTTCGGTTCCTTGCTCATTAATCTTACTAATTTTAGTGGGGGGTATGGATTCTATCATATCACAAATAAAATGTAATTGAGTTCATCGTATCATCGGTTGAATTTAAATATTAATTTCAATAAAATTCATTTAATATAAATTTTTTTCGATCATAACTACAATAATTTTTTTTTTCAATTATAATTATAATAATTTTTATTATTATTTTCAATCTTACATTTCATCCTAATAGATTCTTAATAAATAGAAAGATGACGAGAGCATATTTGAACTCTGTTTTTTATATTCTTCAAGCATGTAATCTAACTTAAAATCTTTGACTATAATCAACATCAGTATACAACAACATGGGTTGATGGAGAATTACTAAGTTGTCGATTTAGTATTTAATTATTTATAATTCTTTATTATATTCATATCATACAAAATAATGCTAATTAAACGTTGACGGTTGTTGTCTTGGTCTAGTTATAACAACTGTGTGATTCTTCACATTTATATTCTCTTTATTTTTCTCTAATTAATAAATAAAATAGAGAAATTTTTGTTAGGACAGAAAGTGACTTTCATATATTTTTCTTACTAATTCATGTTTAACGTTTGTAATTGTCTTTTTCTATATTTTTTGTCAGGACTCAATAAATGTGTTAGATTTAATGCAAACAGCAATCTTAATTGTAGGGGAGAGAGAAGAACTCTCACATAATATTTTTTTTTTAGTATGCATGGAAATGATATCATCTTATTTATTTTATTAATGAATTATAATCATGATAATATATAAAATTTATATACTAATAATATATTAAATATAAACTCTATAATTAAATTAAAATTAAAGGGAATTCATTTACAATCCCAACAGCAAACCAACCACGTAAATTATAGTTTCTTCCTTGTGCATGGTGCAGGGGAATATGATATGTGAATGATCAGTTCCACCACTATAACTGTTACTTAAGAATCATCCAAAACTACTAAACGCTTTAATTTCTATAAATCTAAGACAAAACTTCAATATCTTGCTTATTGAAATTTGTTTAGATTAAAATTATTAGGGGATGTAAGATTTCTTTATGATATTCTCATATTATATATATAAATAAAATTTTCAACAAATTTGTTAATTTTATCAATAAATTTATTAAATATGTGGACATAAAAGATATCCATAAGAAAATTTTGGGTGTCTAATAGAAATTTTTCTTTCGACTTTTCTTATTTTTCAATTTTTAATGATGTCAATGAAAAAGTTTTATGGTTATCCAATGAAAATTTTTTCTTCAATTTTTTTTTTCAAACATAAACACCTTAATTTATAAGGTGGATCTGCCTATGATTAAAATGGACCGGAGATTAAGATGGATAATAGGCTTGTTTTTTCTTAAAGAATAAAATTGCAAAAATTTGATGTCAGATAATATCTTGTAAGACATAACCGGGCATAAGTAAAAAAAAAAAAAATCCTTCCATTATTAAAAAAAAAAAAAAAAAAGAATGCCCCTGATTCTGTCAATATAACTGCAAATTCTGAGCATTTGACAGAAGATTTGAAATGTTGTTATATTAACTTATTTTGTTGTTGGGTTGTAAAACATTTTCCATTTGGAACTGCACATGGCTCCCCCTTGAATCTTGAGTTATCGCTGTCAAGTAGCAGAAAACAGTTTAGCATTCCAGCTAGCTTCCTGCATTGGTTCTGAAATGTTCAGGTGGAGCAAGCAATAACCAAGCTCGGCGTTCGATGCTAAAACTTCGCTTTTCTGAGTAGCCAAAACAAGTCATGAAGCTGAGTCTCTCTTGATATATTCACCGTATTAAACCTAGAAATAATCTAAAGTTATTGAAATATCCATGGAATTACATATCATACCTGGATAATGTTCTTGCCCTTGCACTAATACGCACAGACAAACTGTTACTACCTGGGACAACTAGGTTTTGATCGAGCCAACGAATCCATCCGCTGCTACTGCCAATGACTTGAAACCAAATACCAGAATGCGCTTAACACAGGGAGTGGTGATTACAACTTAATTCAATTGTCAAAGGGGTGATAGTGACTTGTTACAGTTCAGGATTATTGACATTTGAGAATTGAGATTATATCCTTGTGATTTTTTCGTCAATGTCACCAATCAATAATCTTTGAATTCTCAGTCAATCCATAAGGTTCCACTTTCATTGAGCTCTAGGATTATGCATATATGTGTGTGTGTGTGTGTGTGCACGTGCAATTTTTTATCAAATCATGCATATTTCTTTTCTAATGTGCTGCATGTACATAGAATTGTCAATGTAACATCATTGGTATTTGCAAGATCCACAAGAAATCTACATTCAAAAGATCAGCAATTTCACCCTTGTACTTGTTGTAAGGAAGGCCTACAATTCAGATCAAACAAATGGAGACCAAGTTAAAGAAGCCATCTCCAACTGATCTTCTGTTGCAACGTTTAAATTCAAACTCTTAGATTATATAAGATTTACTTCTTGTATAGTTAATGATCAGATGGTTCAGTCTCAGTGGTTCAATACCAAAAACACTGGGTTAGCAATTTAGCAGAAGCAAAAGTACTTGATCATAGCCATTGTTATTGTTGTTGTTACTGATATAATTCTTGTCAGTTATCATTTAACAACTCACGTCGATATAATTAGATTAAGTAATCCTGGTGTTGGAGAGCATCGCTGTGATCCACAAAATTCGAGTCTTTAGAAAAGATGAATAATCGGCTGAAACTAGAGATGTAACAGGAAAGAAAGCACTCAGAATTCTGGACGAAAAGAAGAAAAAGCTCAACTTGTTAAAAAGTGGAATTACACAAAAAAGTCAGAAACGAAAATGCTTACTCAATGGAAAGACAAGTGAATAATTGAATGGGGCTCCACTCTTTATGGCTTCAAAGCCTGCCATGAATGGATAATGTATTGCAGAGCAAGCAATGAAGGAGCATAACTCCTGGCACAACGAGGGCCAACATTGTCACGTGTCTTCTTTGTTTTCCTGGCCATGCTTCGATCTTTTGATGGACAGGGCAAGATACAGCAAAGCCTTGTCTGCCAAAAAGGCTCGACAACCTGCACAAGTCTATTGTGTGGGAATGCAATGTATACTTAGAATTATAGAAACCATCAGGCAATAGGAGGTTTATTTTTCATTGTTGCCCCCACCTTTTCATGAGCATATTAAAAGGCTTTTGGAACATTCTCGTCTAATTATGTGATTGAACATCTGCATGATAGCATGATTGCATGGGCCCTGAGACTAATCAACCCCAGAAACAAAGTGGACAATGGACATGAATCTGCAAACAACCATAAAAATTTAGAGTAAAACCGAAGTGGTAGTATTTGCCCAAATAATTTCAAGAAAAATACAAGTGTCTGCTCAGATCTCTCATTGTTTTTTCCTGCTCTCTTCACCGACCCTAAAGTAGTCTAGTCAAACCAGCCCAACTGAGTTCCACACTGTTTCATCTGTCGGCTTTATTAATCCCCGTCCGTGTCATGAATGGGCTTGTAAGCCTAAATGATTTGATAGCAAAGGCCGCGCTGTAAAACTTGGGTCGACCCAAGAAAAAATCATCCATTCATTGTATTTGTACAGCTACTGGCGAACTGGTCAATGGAAAGCGTTGTTAATCCAAAATGCACCGTTGGCCCAAAAAAATCCAACAATGCATCAGCACTATAGCCTGTATAAACGAACTAATGCTATTGCACTGTTTGAAAATTGAGAAAAAGAGTGAGCAACAAAAGCACGTTTGAAGGGATCAACCTGGGCACAGTCATGTATGTTGAAGCAAAAACATTGAAAATCCACCCCCAAAAGTATGTTTTTAGTATATCAAAATCACGAGAAAGTTCATGGATTTGAATGACAACAGGCGCATCATATTTCCTTTTTGACGGTTACAGCTCTAGAGAAGTGGGAGGTCACAAGTTCAAGCAAACGACAACGGGCAGTGAGCTTGTCAACGGACAAATCAGGAGTCAGCAGTAACAAGTCGATGACTTAACCAACAGCATTTGGATGAACCCGTTTTTTGAAAAACGTGTGCTTCCTTGGCATTTGGATGAACCCTTTTTTTGAAAAACGTTTGCTTCCTTGGTTTATACGACATCTTCATTATTACATCTTATCCATTCGTCACCCGCCATATTGGAGTAACATCCAGTGGCTAAAATGAATACTCAAAAACACTTGACTCTCAACGGATAAAATCAAATTTCAGTGCTTCACCGACTCTTAGGCCCTTCTAAACCCTCCCTTGTTTTGATCATAGCATTTTTATTTTTGTATTTCACGATGGCGTCTTTGTCTAGATTGGTCGTCAAAGATTACAATTTGCATAAATTTGATGCTGTATGTAGAAGACCATGGTCTTTGATTCCTGGCAGAAGGCTACAGGCAGCTCAGCTGGGTATGTTTTATTTGTGTTTGTCTCTAGTTGCTTGTTTATCCCATGGGTTTGTTTGCGATTTCTGTTATTTTATTTGAATATGAATCTTCAGATGTTAGAGCTGGAATTTCTGTGTCTGACAATGGAAATGGTTGGGCAATCCAAAGCAAGCGAAGTAGTCCCGTTGTTGCTCTTGCAGCCCCTTCCTCGATCATTCCAGCTTCAAGGTAGTTTCCGAGAGCAAGGTGTTTGATTTAATTGAATTTCTTTCTTACAAAACTCGAGAGTGCATGTTTCAGTGTTAAATTCATTAATTTTGACCATGCCAAAGAAGCAAAGCTAGCTGGTTTGGTAATCACAGGGTTGGTTGTTTAAAAAAAATGTTTAGAGCACAGCGCCGTTTCATTCTTTTTGGCAACGGAAGAAACTAAGGCTAGTAACAGGATGCCTTCAAGAACCTTGCAAGCTGGCTAACTTGTTTTTGTTAACCCCTGGTCCCGAGTTTGTTTAATTATCTCATAAACTTGGTGAATCCAGTTCTCTGTCACACCCTTAACTTGATTCTCTTCTGCTACCTGGATACTTTAATTTAAAATTCCCTGTTTCCTTTTGTTTTACTGAATTTTTGTCACCTGTTGATGTTATTTTTATCTCCAATATTCATGGATTTGGTTGCTAATGTGAGGCATTCTTACATTTGTTTTTCTAATGTATTAAATCCACTGTTAATTTGTTGGTGTATGAATTCCTATTTATGCATTTTTAGAGTACTTAAGAATGATGTGATCTCTATATCCAGGAATTCCAAAGTTATATGCAAGGCTGCAGCTAATGTATCTGGAGATATACCTTCACCTACTGGGAGGAACCAGTATGAGAGAATAATTGAAACTTTGACAACTCTTTTCCCTGTCTGGGTGTGTGTTTGATTTTCTTGGTGTATTTGATAAAACTCCCGCTGAATTTTGTCTTTATTTTATATTATAACTTTAATTTAACGAACAGGTTATCTTGGGAACTATTATTGGCATCTACAAGCCAGCTGCGGTAAAGTTCAGTTCTCTGCTTCTTTTAGTTAATGATGATTCAAATGTTGTGTAGCTACCTAACAATTTATTCCCTCCTAAAGGTAACATGGTTAGAGACGGATCTTTTCACTGTGGGCCTAGGTTTCCTCATGCTTTCAATGGGATTGACATTAACCTTTGAGGATTTCAGACGCTGTCTACGGAACCCATGGACTGTAAGGCAAAATATTCACATATGAGTTAGTGGACTGCTGATAAAACAAAAATGATCCTGTTTTAGTGTTTACATGGTTGATAGTATTAATTTCAATTTTGCAGGTAGGTGTAGGATTTCTTGCCCAATACTTAATCAAGCCTATGCTAGGATTTTCTATTGCAATGGTAATTCAAAGCTTGCTTTTGCTTCAATACTTTTGGCTGGTTGAGTTCTACTTATTGTGTAGATAAACTTCATCATCATAATAAGAAGACAAGACACTTTACTTCAAACAATGATGTTCCTAGTATTATTTGATTTGAGTTGTAGAATGCTGGTGAAAAAGTGTGTGCTATTAATAGATTGAGAAATCTCCCATCCAATAAACAGGTTAGTTGAAAACTGCAGAAAATAAGATATATGTTGTCAAAATTTAGCTTTTGAAATGAAAGTCAAAAGTAATTTAGATTGCATTATATATAGTTTGATTTGTCAGCATTATAGACCTTCCTAGTAGGCTTGTATGAATAAGAGAATGTTGAACAACATCTATGTGATTTTCAGACTCTGAAACTTTCTGCTCCGCTTGCAACTGGTCTCATTTTGGTCTCATGCTGCCCTGGTGGTCAGGCATCAAATGTTGCAACCTATATATCTAAGGGGAATGTAGCGCTTTCTGTTCTCATGACAACGTAAGATACAAACTGCATCCATGCATCTAAGTGCTTTTATCCGATAGTGTAGACTTGTGATCTCTGACTTACCTAATGAACCTTTTATCCCTTTTTGTTTGATATCCTTAAGTTTAACTTTGGCCTGAAAAGTGCCTTCTTTTGGATCTCTCTCTTAAGTCCTAAGGGAAAGATGTAAAAACTATCTTTTGACTATGAAGTTCTTTGGCAAATGTTTATTCAAGGAAAATATTTATCCGTGGGACTGTTCATTCACTTATGTTTCCAAGGTAGAGGAAATGAGATTGGAACAAACCTAGCTAGAGTTTGTTTGTCTAGATGTTTGCTCGAAAGTCCACTTAGACAGTTCACTCTTCGCAGTTTATTGAGGCTGGTAACATGCAAAAGGGAAGAGAAGAAAACAAATAGGCTTAATATACTAATAATTCAGGAGGAATATTTCAGATATTTTTACTAGAGAAAAGGAATTATGCGCATTATGCTTATAAAAAGAAGTGTAAGATTATTAGCAATGAATAAAAGTTTCTTGAATGTTATTTAGTTTTTCTATGGTTCTATTTTCAAACAATATAGAATTGCATGATTTATTTCTTGAGTTTACGAGGATGACATAGTTTTTATTTGGTTATACTTTGACCTGCATGACTGAAATGATAGCTAATAGGACAACTTACTTCAAATATGCATTACTTTCATATTTAAGAAAGCATAATAACTTATGTCTCTAAGATTTAAGGCATTTTCAGCATTTCTGAAACTTGAAATTAAACAACCTTCAAGTTCCCCAATTTCGTCTGGAATTTTTGCAGGTGTTCAACCATTGGAGCAATAGTTATGACACCACTCCTCACGAAGCTACTTGCCGGTCAGCTTGTTCCTGTTGATGCTGCAGTATGTTTATTCTATTTGATGATTGCCTTTATAGATAATTGGCAAATACATAAAGCATGAGACAACTGACATTATACAAGTCAAAGTAGTTAAATATCTCTTTCTTTACTCTGGTGACTGACATACACAGTAACGAGACCTGCCTCTTTGGTTTCTCTTCCAAATTTTTTGGACTTATTCATCCACGAAAACTTTAAAGCAAACACAACAGGTGGATCCATTAGAAATTTAAAATATATCTTTATTACTTAATAGTGGTGATAAAAATGAGAGAACCTAAATGAGAGGGAGGGTATAAGATCTCAAAATGTCATCTACCTAAATATAAAGTATTTAACCTTCATTTATGGTGATTCCACTAATGGAAAGACGTTTTCCAAAAATCTTTGCAGGGTCTTGCTATCAGCACTTTTCAGGTTGTGTTAGTACCAACAGTTGTTGGAGGTAGCAAAGGATTATTGTTTGTGCTTCAATATAGTGAAGTCTAGTGAATCTTTACATATGATCATATGATTCTAATGTCCTTTTTTGTGGCAGTTTTATCCAATGAATTCTTTCCCAAATTCACTTCAAAAATAATCTCAGTGACTCCATTAATTGGAGTTATTCTCACTACTCTGCTTTGTGCAAGTCCTGTAAGTTCTTAGGATACTTTATGAAGTATATTTACAATATCTTAAACTTTAATATTCACATTTTGTGCTTCTGTTGAAACTGCTTTCCACATTAAGAACTAACATCGATGCCTTTTCAATACGAAGATTGGCCAAGTGTCTGAAGTCTTGAAAACCCAAGGAGCTCAGCTAATATTGCCTGTAGCTCTCCTACATGCTGCTGCTTTTGCCCTTGGTTATTGGATTTCAAAAATATCATTTGGCGAATCCACTTCTCGTACCATTTCCATAGAATGTGGAATGCAGGTAGGCATTTCATCATTACTATTACGGCATCAGATTTCTTAAAATTTTTAGGTAGCTAAAACAAATCTGACTGATGTTTGACATTTTCATGAACGATTATCATATTATATCCATGATGCCTACTGGAATGTTAAATGCTTGATATCCTCATTATCCACGACTGATGTCTGTCACTAGTTTTACTGTCCTTGTAAATAAGCAAGGCATAGATTGCATGAGCAAGTCATCATACAACTTTGGGAATGGTAAATTCTTCTGTTTTAAATCTCTAATGCATCATATTCTTTCTCAGAGGAGTCTATTTTGTTTTATCTGAGCTTGGTCTTTTTTTTCCCTGTATTCACGATAATCTAAATGAGAAGAAGGAAAAAGTTTTATATCCCTGAAAATAACTTGGTATCTCATGAGTCCAAACTTGGTGTAATTTGCTAGATTATTAAGTGTGCTTCATTTTTCTGTCTATCTCTTCTGCATTCACGATTCCTATAGTTTTTGTAATTAGACATTCTTATTGCACGTCAGCTGGTGGCTTTTTGTCCCGTCTTTTTCCTCAAACCTGATTTTATGCACCCGATCACTAGTGTGCTCAGTGATGCCTTATTCTGTTTTATGCACAGAGCTCTGCACTTGGATTCTTGCTTGCCCAGAAACATTTTACCAATCCCCTAGTAGCTGTTCCTTCTGCAGTTAGTGTTGTTTGCATGGCGGTATGACCCTTTTTGCACTCTGACTTCTATTTTCTTCGTACAAGTCCTGCATTACCATTTTTTGCATGACAATCTATTAATTTCTTGCAGCTTGGTGGGAGTGCTCTTGCTGTTTTTTGGAGGAACAGACCAATTCCTGTGGATGACAAGGATGATTTCAAGAAATGACAAGTTTTCACTTATATTCTTTTCCTATGTATCTTCTGATTTTTTCCGTTTCTTCTCAATAGGAAGGCAGTTGTTGGATAGGTAAATCTTTCTTTAAAATTTACATGAGCCCGAATTTTGTAGGAATAAAAGAAATTTAGAAATCTAAAATTTGTAATAAGAGTCAATATAAGTTTTGTCTTTCAAGCTTAGTCTAGGCCAATACAATGCTAGTTTGATTTCAAACATTCGAGTACACTCCGATACATTTGCTTTCCACCAAGGCAACCAACGTCTTATACCAAATTTTATTTTGCCCTAAACATAATTTGACAAGGTTAGAGCAAAGAAGACATTGTTGCTCAAATGAAGTTTCATTGCTTAAATAATTTTTCATGTTGAAGCATAAGCCATAGCTTTAAATACATGGACAAGCTACAGACATATAATAGCAGCCCATAATCGATATAAATGGTTTTGATACATATATTTTGCAATCACAGTGGCTCTTGCTACCTAACAACTCAGTGCCTCTTAACCTTTTGAGGCAGTTGCATCACTAGTAATTTCAGTTCAGCAATTTTAGCTTTAGATACAAAACCCTTCTATTTTTGTTGATGATGAGAATCACAAACTTGGCCAAATTCAAGAAGCAACATCCAACACAGCAATCATAGCAGCTACATATATATATATATATATATATATATTTCCTATTCTTTTCTTTTCACAACACAGTTACTCCAGTAATTAACAGGCAACAGGGCATGCAGCTGGTTTTACAGGAGGAATGATGTTAGCAGCCGCAGGTTTGAAACCAGCAGCATTTTCCAGGCGTTCCCATGTTAGTTTCCTCTTCTCGGCCGCCTCACTCAATTGGGAGTTTTCCTCCTCCAACTTACGCTGGCAGGCAAGCACAAGCTCTTCATCCATCTCAGAAAACATCTTTCTTATGTTTTGTGTCAGGTTAAGCACCGCTTGGTTCCAATGATTCTGGGAATTGCGTTCAAGTGCAGGAAAGATAAGAGGAAAAATCACCTGGCGGTTATGTGAAATAAGATTAAGGATGTGCTCATTGTTCCATAGCAAGTGGGCTCGTTCAGCCACCTGAAAAGGTGGAAAAAGAAGGTTAAAAAACAATTTCATATCGCCATTTGGCTGCATGACATCCATCTCCATTTAATTAATTCGTCCAGTTAACAAACATCCTTCATGATGTATGTAGGAGACCAATCAATACGCAAAGAGAAATGCTAATACCAACAAAATGCATACAATTTCTGTGATTAAAATTGTACTGACATACAGTTCATTCTAAGGGAATTTCATGTTTGGAAACCAATTTGCCTCTTTCCCCTAAAGAGCAAATATATCACTGCAGAAGGGAGTGGGAGGTATCATCAGTCAGTTTGCATAATTACACAGCCAGAAAATTAGAGCCATATAATACCATAGTTCTTAATTTATGAATGTTACAATCACCATATAATTCAGAGTGAAAGCTACACCAGCTTTTAAAACTTTAAACAGTTTACATTGTCAAAAGATGCCTTTTAGCACAAACTATAGGAAATACACGCTATTCCCTAATTTGAAGCTCTTTCAGTAGGCAAAAGAAAAAAAGGAAAGGTGGAAAACCAAAAGTATACATGACACGAGGTTAATCAACCAAAAACAAAAACAATACTGGTAAAGATACTGTTTGACCGAAACATTTTTCGCAGTGATTATAAGAGGAAAATTACCTGGTAATGGGAGCTGTTTAAGCAGCAAGCAATACGCCGAAACAGTGGAACCATGATCTTTTGGAACTCAGCCATGCTAGTCATCTCCAAAATCTCTTCTAACTCACTTATAAACATCAACTCCTTCTGGCTATTTGTAACCGGCCAGTACTTTAACAGTCCCTTAATCACACTATTAGCTAACTTTGGATCCTTATCTATAAACTGTACAACACAGTATGCTAATTGCTGATGATAAACACCCACTGATTTTGGTTTGTGTAGGGGAATAAGAGCTCGCCATAAAAACATCTTGTGCTCCTCCTTCAATGGTGTAGCAAACCCACTAATAATACTTCCAAAAATCTCCAAGAGCTCAGCTATACCATTATGCCTTTCGGTTTCAAAAACAAAATGATAGATGATATTGCTAACAGCTTTTCGCACAAAGGGCCTGTGCACCATGAATTTGCCATAAATCCTATGCAGAATTGTTTTCAAACAATCTTTTTCTCGGGGGTCCTCAGACTCAAAGAGGTCAAGTAATCTCAAAATAAAAGAATGATCTACATACTTTTTTGCCAACTTTGCATCAAGAGAACTATAACTGATAAACCGAAGAAGTAGATCATAAACAAGTTGCAAATTGGACCAGGCAGGATCAAACATTGGCTCTTCATCTTCTGCTTCACCACTAGTGCTATTAGAACGATATT
Organism: Durio zibethinus; assembly: GCF_002303985.1. The sequence continues at coordinate 14,716,516 of NW_019167882.1, read as the reverse complement.
TAGGTGGAAAAACTCTGAACAGGTTAATGGCACACATTTTACACATTGCAGCAATTGCTGGTTCGATGAACTTTGCAGACCCAGAAGAAACGAAATCAACAAGCTCTATCAATGTTTGGCGTTTAAGATCTTGCTCAGCAGTAGTTTTATCTGGATCACTGAAATCAGAAACCTCACAGCATAGATTCAATTTACTGATAAACAGGTTCTGCTTCTGTGGATTTGAAACATCCTTGAAAGGTAGATTGGGCTCCACTGTTTCCACTCCAGCCATAATGCTAGCAGGAAAAACAGCCGAAGACACCCGTTTAACAACACTTAGTCGACTTGATATACTATTCCCAATATTTGTACATTGAACTCCATTGCCTGAGTTAGAAGTATGGTTACCAGAATCAATTCCAGCTGAATCTAATGTGTCAGATTTTTGTGACTTCCGAGGGAGTTTGCTTAGAATTTGTTTGAGCATGATGGCAACAAAGCAACTTCCAACACAAACTGCCTAAAACAGATTGCAACAGTTACAGACTTACAGTGATTCGACCAATGTATAAAATTCCAAATTGTAAGTGGATTCACTAGTAGTAACAACAAGAATAATATTCAATGGAGCAAATAAAAAATTGAGGAAAGGTCGAAAGGCCATGATCCAAAGACAGCCGCATACTGATATGTTTGATTTTTTTTTAAACTTCAAAAAGAAGAAAAAATGCTTAAAATTAAACTAATTTTTCAGGGAGAATTAGATGCATTCGTTCTACTAGAAGTGCAAGATTCTCAAAAGTAACTAGTTATGGAACATTATTTTTACATAAAAGTGTAAGCTTTGAAATTTTCCGATCTACCATAGCCATCGAAGCTAGATTATCTAACAATTACCAGATGCTAGAATTTAGCTTTCAACCAAACCAACTGACGACAAAAATGAAAACAAGAAGAAAATTCAGTAAAGCAATTACCCAAATTACAGAGTCATAATTGCCACCAGCATTATTCTTCAGAGATAGCAAAACAAAGCTAAAGCACTCACTTTGATGCCATAGAACTTGACAAGTAAGTTCTCCAGAAAGAAATTCACAAACTTTAGAAAGAAACAGGGGCCTAATAGGAGTGATATTGTGATAAAGTGTAAAGGAAAAGATAGAATTTTGTTTCATGACAGGATAACCATAAAAACTTCAGATCTGGTAAAATAAAGTGAACAAGAGAGTAAATCACCAAAGATCTAGCATCAAATCACAAGCTCATGACAATTGGAAAGAAACCCAGATCTCATTTATCAAAAAAATAGCAACCTTTAACTAACAAAACTATAGACTAGCACAAAGCATATAAATTTAGACAAATATTTTGACCCAAAAGGACCAAAATCAATCATGCAGTTAAGCCAAGAATAAAGACATAAAAGGAAAAGAGAAAAAACCTGTATTTGTTGAGCTGTCAAAGATTGGGGGAATTGGAAGAGAAAAATAAAACAAGAAGTTTTAAACAAAGAAGGAAGTGAAAAAGAAATATTCTCAAAATGGTTTAGACTTTAGATAAAGACAGCATTTTGCTTTCTCGTTAGTTTCAGGGTCAAGGAAGAAATTGGGTTAGAGTTTGAGTTTGTAAATGATAAAAATAGAGTAGTTTGCTGCTGTTGGATCTCCATGAAAGATGAAGAGTTGGATTCCTCGGTTGAAGAGAATGATAGGTGTGGCATTTTGTGAGAAAATTGCAGGCGCCAGTCATTCCACCAAAGGACGTAATAATTAATGATTAATTTGGGACACTGTTGTTTCGCACGATTATAGTCATCTCCTTGAGTATTTGTTTCCATCCTTTCTCACGTTTTTTTCGATCACTCTTCAATAAAAACTTTAATCACCATTCATCATGCAGTGGCACCTTTTTAAGTTTTTGTTTGATTTTTTGTTAGGAGGTGCAAAGGGAAACTAATCTTAAGATGTTCTTTATCTAGTGAAAGGAATTTAATAAGAGAGAATTACTTTTAATCATGTAATAATGAGCTGCTAAATTGTTTTTAGGAAAAATTACCTCTGTTAAATTACTTTCGAGTTTCAATTATGTAACTAATTTATCCTCTTTTTCATTTAACGTTTATAAGGTAATTTTCGGGAAAAATTACCTCTGTTAAATTGAGACTATAATGACAAAACTTTTCTTTTAAATTAACATAATATTCATAAAATATTTTGATTCATTATTTTTATCCAAAAATTATTAAATTTAATACTAATTATAATATAATGCAATTTTCATTTTAATCTCAATTAAAAACGACGGACAAAAAACCAAAGTGTTATGAATGAGATTGATATTTTCTAGTAAAAGACGGTAAGGTTGTCCCCCAAGCAAAATTGACAGTGTGATGTCGTAAGCTTTACTCTTTTGGAAAAACAAGCCTCCGGAGCGGGACGGTAGGGGCAGTAAGTAACCATTGTCACTTGCAAACAAACCAACGTACAAAAGAGAGTTTTACTTGAAAGAGATAGTAAGGCAAACAGTACAAGTTGTACAACAATTTAACACCGTATGTTTTGGGTTATTACGTTGACTGAAAGCATGGTTGGGTTGTGGAAGGAACCTTTTATTTTTTAAAAAATAAACAAGGGTAATAATAATAACCTCATATGTAAAAAGGTAGAAAGGCCCATATTCTCTACAAGCCCCAATAGAAACAAATTTCTCTGTTGTTTATAATCGAATTTTCTTGATTCAATACTAATAGAAAAGGTAGATGAGCAAATTACAGGGCTGAGACTAAAGGCAAATATCCATTGAATGAAATGCGAAAAAAGGCATATGCATATCGTGACAAAATTAAAGATTGATTGACCTAAAGTAGCCATACTCTTTAACTGGGTTAGGTAGGAACCATTGGGCATGTAAGGAACCAACCGACCAGTAAGGCAATGCATAAGAGAAGAAGCTTTCCTCTTTATACAAAAGTTGTTTCATCTCACATGGCTTTAAATTCAAACGCAGAATCACCTTCATGGCAATAGCCAGCTGGGCTGAGCAGGCTGGCGGATAAATTAGACACAGAATAAAACAAGAGCTAATTACAGTGAAGCTTACGACCTGTTCTTTCTCTCAAGGAAGATGAATATATATATATATATATACACATAAAAAGAAGAAACATATATAAGTGGGAAGAACACGAGATATAGAATCTACTCAAAGCATTGTGACACACGGCAATAAGACTACTGCCCCTCCAGCCACAGTTCAGAAACTTGCATTTCTAGGCACTTTCTGCAGGAATTTGACCCGCATTACCAAAACTTTTGGCATACTTAGGCCTCCACTGGGTCCTCCCTCTTAGAATCTCAGGCCCTTCCTCAAGTCGGAGCAAGTGCTGGCATTCAATTTCACCAAAATTCTCCAAGTTCCCCGCACCATAGTCAGAGACAGCGGTTAGTGACTGCAGCACACTGTCCCTCCCACACTCCCTCCTATACTCCAGTGTCATGGAAGAAAGCTCGTGAGTCTCCAAGATTGGCAATGGAGCACTCTGCAACCAGAATTACTTTCCAGTTAAAATGCATAAATCTTCCAAACATATAAATGAGCTAAATGGTGAAAATCAGGAGAAAAAAGTACATCCTAGATCAGATTCCAAGCATTGAGTTCCTAAATTGCAATTTCATATTAGCCTCTACTCAAGCTTGGAGGCTATTGCTTCCAAGAAAACTTCTATTCAATTGGGGCATCAGTAATTGGTACCAGCCTAGCAAAGATGTCAGCACACAATTCATTTTTATCAATTAATGCAACTTAAAACACTTCTAAGCAACGGTAAAGTAAATAGGATATAGATTTTTGGGTGGAACATAAACGTGGTTCGAAAATGGACACCCCAGATTTCTATGCTTTCTTGAATAAACCAAAAGCTAAGATAAATAGCTAATTATTGTCAGTTAGAATTTTCTAGGGCCCAAGCAAGTTCTTCCTCAGTATCATAGGTAAAAATTAAGGTATATGAAATAAACTGATTACGATGGTTCAATTGTCATCATTGGAGAAGAAGAGGTAAGCAGCAAGATAAAAAAGAAAACCACTGAAATGTTACTGGAGTGAGTCTACCTCAAGGATCCAGCCAATGTACTTCACATTATTGACATGCTGGTTGACATCCAAGTCACTCCATCTGGGCTGAAAATTAGAAATAAACTTTAAATAAGAATGCAACTGAAGAAGAGAGATGAGGGTCGTGGGGGCTTACAGTTAAACCTTTATGGACATATTCTGCCACACTGTCATCAAGTTTCACTAATTTCCGGCTATCCTCAGCAACTACAGGATCAGAATTCATAAAATAAGGTTCTATTTCTCCTCGGACCTCTTCTGGAATTTTAGATAACCTTCTAGTCAGTTTATTCATCATCACCCACACACTGCAGATCACCAAAACCAAAATCAAAACAGAGGGAACCCAGATAAGTCACTCCTGAAACACCATTCAATAGCATACAAGCACACAGAGAAAAAGAACAATCACTCTATGTTGCCAGGGAAACCAAAATCTCAATCCATTTACCAAATGAGGATTTTAAAAATGCTTGCAAAACAAAATTTGAAATATTTTAGGATCAATAATATCCAATTTTGGCTATTCCCATGTTTATCTTTGGAGTAGAACAAGATCATGACACAGCATCAGATTATATCATGATTCATGATACAATACAAATGAATGTGATCCCTTCATGCTGGTGTCAGAAGATCATCTCATCAATTGTTTAAAGGTAGGAGTAAAAGCCAGCCATGAGAACAAGAAGCAATTTCCTAAACAATGCCCTACCTTGAGGCTCTTGTTAAAATTTCACCAGTTTTACTATCGCTGACAAGCCAATCTCTTCGCATGCCATTCTTTCCTGATGCACTGACCCAAGTGTCTACTTGAACAATATCACCCCTGCAAAAAAGACATAAATAAGTCAAATGTTCATTACTATCAAATTCCATAACACTCCTAATACGTCTTACTAATTTTTTGTGATATAAAAAGCAACGAGGCTCCACAAAATTCATTCATTCAAGCATGAGCTGGAATAGACAAGCATATAGCTTCCTAACAAGAACTATATTGTCGCCCCACTCCTTCCTGTTCTCTTTCTCTTTTTTCTTTTTTTTTCTTTTTTTTTTGGGGGGGGGGGTAATAAGCCCTAATACTTGCAAATCTTATAAAACGTGTGATCCACAATATTTTAATGGTCTCCAAAAGCTTCACCTTATAAATTTAGTAGGCATCCATCAAATAGAGGGAAAATGCAGCACTCATAATATTATTATATTAAACTTCAAAACCCTAACTAATGCCTATATAACCACAGAACAGGCCAAGTTTATAAAATAAGCAACCTATAACCTACCCATCCCACCCCAGGGTGAAATATAACCATGGTTTGCTTCAATATACGATATCAGTTTCAGTAGCATGCGAACACCAGTCAACTGACAAAATACTATAGCCAATATTAAGTGAATGGTATTTTGAACAACAATAACTTACCAAGTGCCTAAAGCAAGAAAAGCATGGAGATAATGCATAGGTGCCAGAATGAAAAATGAGAGCGAAAATATTAACATGAAAAAGGTTCATAAATTAAGGTTCCATTCTTTAGGTATTAAGTAAGGACTCTCACCAAACAAAGAACCATAATGGATTCAATTTTTAAAGAATCATAAATAAAGGTACCACTCTTTAGGCGTAATATCATTGCTGGAGACTGGCTTCTATCATCCTCAACTTCAGATCTTAACCTTTTAGCTTAAGTAAGAAAATAGATACATGTTTTAATGGAACAAACTTGAGTACATACGATGCAATACAAAGATCATTTGCCTAATCCTGAATATTAACCTTCACATCATTGAAAATGGTCCTTAGAAACACATCAGTACACAATAGTCCAAATATAAGGGTTGAACTTGCCCATAGCTGTTTCTGTATCTTCCAAGCAAAAGAAACAACTATGGGTGGAATTCAAGAACTTAACTAGTTAGTATCAAAACACATGCCTCAATGGCATCACATTTTGTAATGTATCCTCATAAATATCATCATGATACACATATAAAACCACAACCACTCAGGTAAAGCACAAGTAGCTTATCATCAATTGTTGATATAAGAGCAAACCATGAGCAAGAAAGTATGTCATACCAAGTAGGATAGCGATCAACCACAACTTGCATCCGAGTGACCACCCATATTAGGTTCTTCTTGCACATCTCAGGAGTTACACCAAAACCATCTCCAAGCAGTCCAGCACCTCTACAATGATTAATAGCCGTTTCCTGCCAAAGAAGAGATACATTAATTAAAAAAAGCTTAGGCAATATATCAACATGAAAACCCAGTAAATATAAATTTTACTTCCTAAACATAAGTTATTCAAACATTCTAACCAAATAACTATAACCAAACCTGTAAATGATTCATTAGCGTCTCTATGGATGCTGTACGATCAGCACCTATCTCATAAGACCTAATCGAGAAGTTCTGACGGAAAACAAGACCATCCTGAACAATCCTCCCTATACCAAATGGATCAATGAGCATGTCAGATCGCCTCGGCTTCCAATCAAGCATCATCCACTGCTTCTCAGCAGCCAGGAAAATGGTTGTGATAGCAGCAAGAAGCATGCTCCAATCAGGCAACTGATTGATAAACGTCCTGGGAGGAGGGGAAATCACAACATCTTCTTTCTTGAAACCTTCCACTGGAGCTGTAACTGCAGTACCATTTATTTTTGGAGGGGCTTGAGCATTTGCCTTGACTTGCAAACTTCTAGAAGATGCAGACAGTTTCGACTTGATATCTCCAAGGTTAGTAGATCCACTTCCAAGCTTCTTGTTTTTCGAGTCAGAGGAGGCTGAGGGAGAAATGACTGAAAAGAATGCGGATGTTGCGGCAGTTGCAACCATGATTTTTTTAATTAAAAAGAACTATTATCCGCTCAAATTCCCTCTTTAGCAAACTGTAAGCTTTTTAGAAAAACAGCTGATGCATGCTCCAACTGTATCACATAATAAAGAATCACGCGTTAACAAATTCAGATAATCACAAAATCCTCAAATTATGGCTATAATGAAGGTTACACTTTCAATATTTCAAAGCAGGTTTCAGCCTTTTCTTCCCCAAAAGAAGAAAGAATTTCCAAAATGGTAAAGAATTTCTTTCTTCTTTCTTTTTTTTCAAAGTGCAGCATCCAATTTAGCTTTCTCCATAATCTAATCAAAGGAAAGAAAAATATATTTTTGAAAAATAAATAAGTTCTTCATTTCTAAAAATCTGGAGATAAAAAGAAGTACCAGATGCTCAAAAGAAACTATGAAGTTCAATCTTCTAAAAAACACAGCAATTTAACGGAAAGCGTCACAGTGAATATGCCAAAAAAAAATCCTAATCAGCGACGAAGACATTATGTTGCTAAAAGGAAGTGAAATCACTAAAAACAAAAAACCCCAAAGCAGATCTCGGCCGTAAAAAGTTTTAACAACAAAAAGCCAAAATAATTAAAATAAACGACAGAGAAAATAGCAAATAATTCATGAACACGTATCAGCTTTCGTATGCGTTAAAATACAGAACGAAACATTGCCTCAACAATCTTTTACGTTTCCCCGTTCCAGAAAATTACAATAAAAACCACAGAACACAGAAATGGCGACGAGAAAATAGACAGGCGGAAAAAAATTAACCATTTTGACCTGCATTTGGTTGCCGATAGAATATTAGATCTCCTATGAGAAAACAACAAAACATAAAAACGAAGTGACATCCAAAATTTTCCTTTACATTCTTCGGAACCAAACAGAGCCAGCAAACTTAGATCAAACAAAAAATGAGAGAAAAAAACAAAAACACCTAAAACCTCCACGACCGTACCTCAACCAAAAAGAATCAATTGAGGGGAAATTTTCTCGAGAGAATAAACAAAGAGGAGAAACTCGTGTGTTATTTTGGATCGGCAAAAAACTCCACGCCCGTACCTCAGCCAAAAAAAAAAAAACGAGGGGAAATTTTCTCGAGAAAAAAAGAAAGAGGAGAAACTCTTGTGTTATTTTGGAACTGCAAACCCTTCTTGGTAGTTCTAGGGCTCGCGATCTAGCACTATTTCTCCTTCCCCTCTTCTCCGCTGTCTTTGTTTTTTTTTTTTCTCTCCTTTTGGCCTTTTGAAATGTTGTTTCAGTTTCTAAATGCGGAGAAATAAAGAAAAACAAAATTTAAAACAAAAAGAAAGCTTTGAGAGAGAGAGAGAATCTATGGCCAGCGATTTACTGCGTGGCAGGCAATTGCCGAATTGGCGTCCAGCGACCCCTTTTTAAAGTGTACATCTGTCCCTTCGGCTCCTAGTTTTCCTCTTTTTTTAATTTCTAATTTTATAAACATTATTTTCTCTTATTTACTATGTTGCCCTTGCTCCTTAATTAGTTTTGTTTGCATTAGTAATATTATTATTATTGCTGACAAAATTTGTTGGGAGATTGAATTTCGTAGTACGTAATGTAGTGGATTTTTATTTCATTTCATTCGGGACTTTCATTTGTTTTTTTTTTTTTTTTTTTTTTTGAGTCTCCTTTATTAGTTTCCTTTCTGTGTTGAAATAATTGACCTTCTTTGTTATCAAATTTGAGGGCATTTTTACTTTTATTTTTTTACTTTTACAAAATAGTTATGTTTTGGTCAATTTTTATTTTATTATTTAATAATTATTTATACCATATCTATATTAATTTTGAAAAAAAAAATTTTTCTTGATGCACCTGATATTGTATTCTTTTTTTTACCTATCTTACTTCTACTAATAAAAAAATAAAATACGCAAGTGAATTAAAAATATATAATTTTGAATTCAAATTTTAATTTAATTAATTTATATAATTATTTTTAAAATATTATATTCAAAATTCTAATCTTTACTATTTCTTTCCTTATTTTTAAGTAATTAAATTCTTTATAAAAAATATAAAATCTTAAAGCATCTTACAAAAAAAAAAAAAAAGAAATTCAATAGAATGCGAACTAAATATTTTGAAAAGAATGTTAGCTCCCCGATTATAGCATGGCATGATCAATTTCTAGAATCATTTCAAAGGTTTCGAAAATAAATTTTGAAAAGGAAGTAGCCTAATAGTCAATTACCTAAAAGCAATAAAATTATCATATTTTTTAATTTTAATATACTCTCAACTCTTAAAAAACCTCTCATATCCTTATTTATTTAAGATATTATATATTTAAATTCTCTCAAATTTATAAACTTTATAAATTTAACCGATATGCATATCATTTAAAATAAAATATATATATATATGTTTTTTCCGATTGCATTACATAAAATTATTGAATTCGTTTTTAAATTCAAACACTTTCGAAAATATTAATTTAAAAGGGTTTGTTACATTTGTATGACATTCTCAACAATAAAAGAAAATTATTTATAAAAATGAGGAGAGCCATGGCACTTGAAGTAAAAGAATCTGCACTCAATTATTTTCAGTTGCACCACATCGATTGAAACAAAATCAAGAGGAAATCATAAAACATTAAAATTCACTTCAAAAGACAATGAAGCTTAACTTATAAATAATAATGTATATGCCAACCCATTTATTCATTTATTTATATATAAATATATTCATAATGTAGTATAAAATAAAATAAAAATCTTATCTTGAATCATGATTTTAATTCAAACGATTTATTTAGTTATTTAAAATATCAAATTATTTATAAGATAAAAGTTTAAATCATGTTTATCTCTCTATAGTCTTGATATATATATAAATAATAATATTTTAAATACTAATATTTATTAATTAATAAAATTATATACTTTGATTAATTAATAATATATAAAATTTATATACCGATAATATAGTATATATAAACTCGATATATAAATTATGTTTTTGTAATTAACTCTTGGAAGGTAATACAAGCATAGAAGTTTTAGGCGATGGCTTCATGGAGAAAATTAAGGAATTAAACTAAAGTAAAATATATAACTTGTGGGCATGATTTCTTTTCAAGCTGGACTAGAAATAAATTAAAATTAACAATTTTTTTTCTCCATAACCCAAATTATTTTGAGTCAGGGATGCGAATCGATATTCAAATTGGAATTTTCTTTCTCTTATTTTATTATAAATTATAAGCAGTGAATTTGGCTTTCATACGTCAAATTTGACTAGAAAAAAAAAATGGTTAGAAATGGAGGAGAGTAGTTGAACTAAATAAAAATAAAAAAGCTATGATCTCCTGTTTGGCAAAGTTTCGACTTGTCACGCCTTTTATTACGGTCAAATTGCGTCTACGGTCTCCAGTTTCTTTTCTATCTTCTTTTCAAAGCCAACCCCTTCCGGAAACAACGATTGTTTGAAAATTCATTTCAACAAATTATTTCTTTAATCAATAATATTACTCCTATATTTTAGAATCTTTGCTAACAATAAAATAATAATTTTAATTTTTTTCAAGTGTATATAATGGTTAAAAAAATAAAATAATAATTATTTTATATTATATTTAATTTAAATTTAAAAAATAAAATCGCAAGGAACATTAAGTATTTTTTTAATATATAACAATTTCATTCTCTTAAAATAAAAAAAATGAGATTTAATTTACATATTTTATTATATTTTTAAAAATTATATTAATAATTTAAATTATACAAAATTTAATAAAAAATAATTTTAATCAATATATAAAATTATTTTATATTAATTTATATATATCAAATATAAAATAAAATAATATTATTTAATTTAATTTAATTATATTTATAATATTATTTTATCTTATGTTATTATTATCATAAACACTCAAATACAATCTTATTCTCAATTCTTAACACTAAACTTTAAAATAAATTTCTTTTATTTTCTTTTTCTTGATACCTAAAAAGGGCTAGGCCTAGAAATTGTAGGAAAAAAGTGAAAAATCAAGGCTATCGAATTATATGGCCTAACGAAAAACCAGCCATAGAGGTTTTAATTAAGAGTAGTTAATTAATAATAATTATTAAATCAATTAAATATCAAAAGAGACTTTTTTTAAAGGAGATTTTGTAAGTTATCAATAAATTGTTAATCCAATAATATTAAAATTAATTTTAAAATTGAAAGTTTCAAATTTAATATTCAACTGTAATTTAAAAACAAAAAAAAAAGACTTCATAAATTTTAATAAAAAAATTAAAAAAAAGAAGGAAATAAAAAATATTTTTATTTACTTAAAGAAACCAATTACGAAAATAAAAATTTGGATTATTTAGAAGGGACAGGTCGGTAAACTAAAATTTTTGTCGTGTTTGGTGATTGAGGCAGCTGTTTTTTTTTTCATTAAAAAAAAAAAGAGAAGTGGAAGGAAGCTTCGGTTAAGGTTTAACTTAGCAGCTGCCTTTTCTTTTATTTAAAAAAAAAAAGTGGAAGGAAGCTTCGGTTAAGGCTTGACTTAAAATCCGGAGGCTTCTAATTGCGGTGCCACATGTTTCCTTTTTACCAAATAGTGGCAGTCTCGTTATTGTTAGAGTTTAGTAAGAGTAACATCGTAAAGTTGGAAACATTTGAGGGGAGAGCCGTTAACGAGGCTTTGAATACGTTACAAGCTGGGGTACTTTTTTAATGGTCCCGTTGCCCGTTGAATGCAGGATGGAAGGAGCATGCCTTAATATTTCAATTTACAGCCTGTAAATAAATTACTATTTTTGGAGTATAAAATATTTATTTATTTAATTTTTTTGTTCTATTGTTAATCTCTTATCCTATTTTTAAAATTTTTTTTACTTATTTGAAAAATACATTATAAGCATAAATTTTCAAAACACAAAATTTAAAAACCATATAATTTCAAATACACAATTTTCAAAAAGCTTAAAGCATATAATGTTAGTTGAACTATATTAAGAAGTTAATCCCACTTTCTTGATCTTTGGATCATTATAGTGAAATTCAAAGCAAAATGGAAGTGCAATTCAATAGAAATGTTTTAGGGTTTTGGTTGTTGTAAAATTTGTACTATTATGGATATTTAAGCATAATCTTAATCTCCAATACGCAAATGCATGGGAAATTCTTTTTTTTTTGTACATTTCTTTTACAAACTAAATTTTGATACACAATTTATTTAAAATAAAGAAATAGAAAGATGTGAATTATTTTTATTAAAAAAATATATTTAAAGTCATAAAAGAAATGTTATATGCATTTAGGGTTGGTAATCCAACATAAATTCATTGAGTTTTGATTTGATCCAATTTTATAAGATCCGATTTTTTTTTTAAATCAAAATCAAATGTTAAATAAATTAATATTGACTCGATATGCATATAAAATATTTTTTATTATTTATTTAATTATATATTTTATATTTATTTAAAATAATATTTTATTAATTTAAAATAAAATCAATTAAGATTTTATATATACATTAATCAAATTGAATTAAATTAAAAATTAATACTTAAATATTAAATTAAAACAAATATTTATTATATAAAATTAAAAATAATTCAAAAAGTTTTTTTTTCTCAATCCAATCCACCGTCTTTTATAGGCACCTCACATGGGCTTTCATTTGACCACTT